>JAWNPL010000041.1:3680000-3968567 GCA_035047545.1 Drosophila paranaensis
CAGACACAGTCACAGACACAGACACAGACAGATAGGCAGACAGCACTTTGTTGTCATCATTGAATGCCAGTTGATTGTCATGTCGATTCGCAGCGATTTTAATCGCAGCTGATGCGCATTAAACGCCTTTCATTTGCAATTAAATTGCTGCAAACAGACACACACATATATACACACACACACAAACACGCACAGATACTCACACTGCAGCCAACGACTGTGTTCAACTTGCGGTCAGTTGGCGCCGCGTGGCCGAAAGCAGGGGCTACAGCAACATCAGCCACAATTACAACAATAACAACAACAACAATAACAATAGTAACGAGAGTTGTCAAGCTCAGGCTGTCATTGGCAAAAATCTTGCGGATTACCAATTCTAGACGCCTAATGCCAGTTATTGGCCATCGTTACAAATGTTCCAGCTGGCCGATTGCTAGCCAGGCTCGCCTTGCCTCCCGCATCCTTTGCCCTAAATTAGTTCGCACTCCCCCTGAGCCTGGGCAGCCCAAAACAAATTTATCGAAACCTTCAAGGGTTCGCCGTCTGACTTCGTTTTCCTCCTTTAGCCAGGTTTCGTTTCGTTCGCTTTTCATACCCTGAACCCATTGAAAATGGGAATTCAGGGTATAATGTTTTTTTTTAAATGTATGTAACAGGGAGAAGGAGGCGTGGCAGACCCCATATATTTTTGATCAGGGAGACAATCCAAGTTGATATATAGCCATGTCCGTCTGTCCGTTTGTGCGTCCGTCCGTCTGTCCGTATGTCGTTCTCGTCGTTCTCAGAACCTATAAGAGCTAGGGACTTGAAATTTATGTAGGTTCCTGTATAGCACGAAAAGATCGAGTTTGTTAAAGAAAATCGATAACTGTCTTAATTTTAATGTTATCGATTAAAAACGAAATCGATGCTCAGTTGTATAATTCTACATAATTCATCTTTATAACTAGAGTATTCAAATTTTGCATTTAGTTATGCAATTTCGGTTTTTGTTAAATTTTGGTTGCCACGCCCCCTTCGCCTCAAATTTGTAACTCCCGTATATCAAATACTAGAGACTTGTGCTGTGGCACATACACACATATGGATGACATGATCACGCCCAACAAGTTTGATCAAAATCGTTGCTCTAGAAAAAAGTTATTAAACATTTAATATCCCATAACATTGGCGTAATGATTTGCGCTGGTGCTGGGTGTGTGTGCGCCTGTGCGTGTGTGTGCATGTTTGGCTTGTAATGAACGTACATATACATACATTTGTATATAAAAGAAACAAAGAATGCTTGGAATAGCGGTTCTTCGCAGGGTTCAGGGTATGCCCTAGTCGAGCGGCCTCGACTAGAGTTTTCTTACTTGTTCTACCCAGTATTTTACTCAAAAAAAGGGAATACTGTTGATAAAGAAATATCGATGTTAGATCTGGTTTATTTTGTGGTAGCTATCATCTTCTATAGCACGTAAAATATCCCATACAAAGACAGTGTTAGACATTGGTATTCGCACACATTTAGTGAATTGCTTCAGTTTGATGACTTGCTTGCTATGCAGGGTGTTTGCTAGTCGCTCACCACCAACTAAAGTAATTTAGTGGTTGCTCTAGAACGCCTGGCCATATATTTTTCACAGTTATGGCGGGTGTTTTTTCTTATCACACCCTCGTGCTTGCAGTGCGTGCAAAAATATTTCGTCTTCGTCCTTGTTACATGCCCGCTCGTTCTTCTCCTTTCCTCTTCATCTTGTGCACGCTGAGGCTTGCAAGCGATGTGGATTGGGCGAGCATTATGTGTGGGTGGTGGTGGTGGTGCTGGGCCAGCTGGGGAGCTGAGGAACTGAGGAGCTGGGCTAACCACCCACGAGATTAAAAATGCCATAAAGACAGTAAGGGTGAATGGCTCTAATGGCAGACATTGCGACGTTCCTTCCGCTGCTGTTGTTCCCTCTCATATCCTTCGCACATTTTACAGTCGTGTCCATATTAGTAGAAACAATCGCAGACATCTTAGACAGACAGTAGAAATCGACGGAAGGTAGAAGATCCCCTTGAGAGAAAAAATAATGGGGCGCATACGACCGCATATGTATATTCTTATCAGTATCAGTTGAGAAAGTTAAAAACATACGTTACAAATGGTTGTTAGACACCAATATTAATGAACTAAGAATTAGAATTTTGCTACACAAAGTAATCCCAATTTTGGATGTTTCATTCACTGAAAGGTGAAGTCCGGCAACCCCTGCAGCCTTCGGTATATCTCACTAAACAGAGACGGCAAGTGACAAGTTTTTTTGAGTTTTTGCAGACCTTAACTAAGAGAAATGATTTACCAATAACATGATGGAGCTTTCTCTTCATGTTACAGCAATGCAATGCCGAAGAATGAGTTTTTCGTTAATCTGCTGTTTAGAGTACGTCAGAAATATGTTAAATAGTTATTTTGTTTTAGGGCTCACACGTGGCTCGAGGAAAACCTGCGGAAAATGATTGTAGTTTGCTCATGTATGGCGCTAAAATAATAAAGATCGTATTGAGTGAATTTCTTTCAAATCAGCAGCCAGAGAGACTCTTTCGACACTGAATATCTTAGTTATTGTCTTTGAGAATGCTTTCGTGGTATACATGAATGTCTTCCAAAGCGGCACCCAACTCACCCCCCCCAAAGTTGTCTTAAACTGGCAGTTGAACGCGGCAGCCATAAGCAAACAGCCAGCAAAGAGAACAGGACTAGCAATTGCAATAATGGCGTGAAATATTTGATGAGAATATATTAATCCCTGAGGAGGGAGCACTTAATGCTTGATAATATTTGCAACAGGAGAGTCTGCTACCCCGTGCATAAGCCGAACTAAACAGATAGCGATATATTTGCCAAGATTAAGTACACAATTAGCAATTTATGCAGACACTGTGAGTTGCCGTTGCTACTCCAGCCCTGGCTGGAGTTGGGATCCCAGCGATGTGGACGGGCACAAAGAAGGCGGGACAAGCCGATGGCAATGCTAACGAAAACAACAACATTAGCAACGCGTTGCACATAAATTGCACGGAAAGCATCCCCGACTCCAGGTTTGCCACCCCTCGGGAGCAACATCCATTCCGATCTACCCCCTGACGCAGCTTACGGTAGAGAACGCCACGGCTCTGATTAAACTTAAATAAATTTAATAAACATAAATTATTTGCAGTAGCAGCAGCAGTTTCTGCCACCCTCTTTTGACTGGCAAATAAATGGCGCCGCTCACCTGCCCCGCCCCCCACTTAACAATATCTTTGTCCTCTCTGTCTGCTAAAAGCCGACACAAAAGGCGCCAGATGTTGCTTAGGTATAGCAGCCTCAGCCTCCTCAGGGCGCCACCCAGCTCTTCTTTGAAAGTTTAATTAGTATTTGCATATCCTGATATACATATATACATACTTACATATATATATATATATATATATATATATATATATATAGTCTCCAGTCTACATAGTCTCTGGGGAAGCCATTTTGTATTGTGTTCAACGAAAAAATGCAGAAATTTGTGCTAAATACTTAAAAGATCGTATTCAAACTCGTCGAAGCACTGGACCACGAGATGGCGGCACAGTGGGCTAGCCAACTTGGAACCGGGGAATATTGTTGAGGAGTCTAAATATTTGGGCAGGCGCGTTGTTAATTTTTTTTATTCGTTGGGATGTGTATGCGAGTGTAATTCTTGTTAAATGCCTGCTGTTTGTTTATATATCTGTCGACATTCCATCCGGGAAGTTCGTTTTCAAAATGCATAACAAATATAAACAAATCAGCATAAAACATACGAAGCCCGACATGCTCTAAATGGAAATTAGATGGAGGAGCTCTTTCGTCTCCGTAAATTTTGATTTGACTGGGAAAACATATACGAGACTTTTAACTGAGAACTCGTCTTAGAAATAAATACTGAAATTGCCACTACGATTCGAGATAAGTCTACAAATTGTGTCTAACAAATATTTTTCGGTTTCCCTGAAAGCCGGCGGCAGGCAGAAATAAACATGGTGTTGCAATTGTTGTCTAATGAAAACAAATATGAGAACTGCCATAAATATCGCTCATCCAAAGACAACAAACAACTTGATAGAAATCCTCTTCAACTGTCTTCAACTGGAAATTCCGCGGCAAAATAGCAAAGGCAAGGAATTTATGGAAAATGTGTCTCTAAACATGGAAGCGGTTCGACTTAATTGCACAATTATAACAAAAAAACAAAGAACATAAACAACTGCAGCAAGTGAGAACGTTGTCACCGACTGCATATTATTCCACACAAGTCTCTAGCTGAACAATAATACAACTCATTGTTCGAAAAATACTTTATTCTAATAGAAAATAAATATTATTTCCGATTTGCCACATGCCTAGAGGGAAAGTTCACCTGAATATATACTCAAAATTTCAAGCTTCACTTGCAGCTAGTCGAATGCTTTAGCAAGACAAGCATAGCTCAAAAACCAATATACTCTTTTTAGCTGAGTGAATGAGTATAAAAGCAGAACTAAATTGAATAGCAAACGGACACAAACACAAAGCACAATGTTTCAAACGTCCATGTCAAACGATATGTAAATATGTTTATTATTTATCGAAACAATAAGTAAACCATAGAAAATAGCAACAAAATGTTTGTTTACACTTAAAACAATTTCGTGTCGCTTGACAAACAACAAAAAATGGTTTCGTTGATGTCGCCGTCCCCACGGACAACAAGGCTTATACACAAGCAGAGATATAGGCATACAAGATAAATGTGTATGTCTCGCAACATATGAGTAGACACACATGCATACATACATATTTACAAATCAACACACACACACACACACACACACACACACACACACACACACACACACACACACACACACACACATACAAACAAACAATCAAACGTCTTATTCGATTATTCCGGCCGCCTTTAGTCAGTTTGTTAAGTATGTACACATCTATATATATATATATATATATATCTTTATTGTACGCGCTGAATTGTTTTTATGATTTTAATGTCATCATACGTTTCAGACAGCTTTTTTATGTGGTTGAAGCTTATTAATAAGCGCCTCTGTTTATTGAACAATTACCTTTATTATTATTATGAATACTTTTAATTGTTAATTATTAATGACATTGCTATAGATAGACCCATTGAAAATGAGCGCGACAGCGGTGTCTTGGGACACGTTTCCATTGAGGATTCTTCGCTCTCTTTACTGCTGTCTTCCTCTCATTCTCTCTTCCTCTCTCTTTCTCTCTCTCTTTCTTTCTTTATCTATCTCTCTCCCTCTATGTATCTCTCTCACTGTCTCGCTGTCTATCTTTCTCTCCGTTTTCTGTCTTCCTTAGTCTCACTCTCTCTCACTCTCACAATTTCTCTCTGCCTCACTCTGTCTCGCTTCCTTTTCTTCTCACTCTCTCTCTGCCTCTCTTTCTCCGTCTCTCTATCTCTCTATCTCTATCTCTCTCCACAAATCATTAATCATTATCAACGTCATTTTATGGTGCGCTAATTAGTTTTCAATTGTAAAATGAAAATTGTTTTTTCGCGGAATTGTGCAACGAACCGGTTCGGTTGGATTTACTATGCAAAGCGTCGACGGGTTTTCTAGTTACCGCTAATTGAATGCACTGTAAATTCACTGACTTCTATCTGTTGTAATTCATTCGAAGCCGCGGATAAAATAAAATCAATTAAATCAAAACGAGTTTCAACTTAACAAAACTGTGAGAATGAAATCACTGAAATGAATATTTGAAAAACTCAATTCTTTTAAATCGAAGTTTTGATGTCCAATGATAGTAATATAAATGAACTTCAACGATGAAATATAATCTCTCAGATGAGTGTACAGATCTCGTCCTAAGTAAAGTGTGTCTTTTAATTAAAACTATTATATATTTTACAAGTCAACGTTTTTTTCGGATGTCCTAAAACTATGAAAAATTTAAAGCTTGAAACGAAAGATAATTTATATTATTATAAAAAAAATCTAATAAAAATAAATTCAATATATAGTTTGAAAAGTCGTTAGTCAAAGAAGTTAGCGTGACCGTTTTGCAAATAAGAATTGAAGTTCTTTGAGTGCAAGCTTCAGAGCCGGTGACGAGCTGAGTCGTTCATTGACGGCCATTACAAGAATGTACCGTAAACCTGAATGAAAAATCAATATGTCTCACACATTTGAATAGATAGATTTCTGGTCCTGCGCTCTCTACCGATGCCGCTGCCATTCGACTCGGCGTGAACTCCGCTCTCTCTCTCTCTCTCTCTCTCTCTCTCTCTCCTCTCTCTCAAATACCGGTTTCGCTTGGCTAGCTCAGCTGTGCGTCGACTCACCACCGAACGGCATCGCTGCCGAAGTCGACGCCTCTCTGCCAACAGCAACGGCAACGGCAACGACAGCAGCAACGACAACAGCCGTCGCCATGACGACGCTCCCGCATTCTTCATGTTTTCATGTACATCAGTGTGTGCGTCTGTCTACCTGTCCTACACAGACAATGCGGCAGCCATATTGGATTCCAGCACTCCTGTGCACACTGCTGCCATCTCGCTCGCACCGGTGCGCCACTATTGCGAGGGTCGTAAATCTCTTTTAGGGGCGCGTGTGTCCTGGGAGTCGTGATTTATGGGACGAATTGTAGCTGCTCACTGTAGCGTGTAAATAATTTAGATTAGTTTACCATTTGTGTGCTGCGTCTGCTGCTGACTGGGGGTTGATTAGAACTCAAGTTGTTTCGAGGGGCAAAGTTTCTGCTGTCATTGAAACTTGAATGCTTTTATGCCCATTTTTATTCCTCAGAATTCTACGTGCAATTAAAGCAATTGAATGCCTATAAAGCTGAAAGGATTCATAAATGCACTACTCATAGGCTACATCAAAAGTTATTACTTTCTGATTTCAGATTAGGCGAAAATTTCTGCTCCTAACGTTAATAGAACCCATCTTGAGAACAATTAAAAAATGTTTGACTTATGATTTATGATTTACAACTACAGTGGAAATCTGCACAAATGCACCTTTCAAAATATTACGCAAAATCTGACCCTGGCATTGTGTCGGCACTTCTCAACTTGCCCAACCATAAAAAATATGCCGCTGACGTGAAAACCTTTTATAAAAAAAGGAAAAGCAAAAAATTGGAAGGTGCTGTCATAAAACAGCAAGCGGGACCAGTGATGCCTGACCATGCAATTTGCAGACAAAATTTTTGATTTCCGAAACATAAACACGAAACGCATTCCCATTTCTACTTTTCTGTTGCATTTCCCTTTGGTGCATCGCCCACGCACTATCGCGTAAAAAATTCGCACAGGTAGCGTGAAAAATTACAAAAAAAAGCAGACACACAAAGCAACAAAGAAAACCTAGAAAACTGAGACAGAAATGCATGGAAAACGTTTCACTCAACCCAGCGGGAGTTGGTGCTGCAAAAGCTGCTTCTGCTTCTGCTTCTGCTTCACCCTTTACATGCCGTGCAATTGCCATTGGAATCGGAATCAGAAGCAGAATCAGAGTCCGGCCAGCCGTCAGTCGACCCCCAAGGGAGCCGATGTCCTGCCGCGATTCGCTGTGGACTGACGTCAGAACTGGCCTGGATAGCAAAAATTATTTATTTTGTTTGTGCTCGTTACTTGCAGATACTTGCCATGCATTCACATTTCCGTTCGCATTGCCGCATTGTCATTCTTCGCTCTTCCTCTCCAACCCACTGCCCTTTCGCGACTCCTTGGCGTGAATTAAGCAATTTTGAAATCAGCACAAGCATTTGTTGTTTTCGTCTCTCACTGCAAATCAAGTGGACACAGGCTTGCGGAGTCAGGACTGTTTGTTGCTGTCGCTATGCGGTGAAGAGAAATTCAGTTTTTGGCAGTCAGACAGCTTCTTTCGCAGCTCGTTAAGAGTATTCAAATACCAAAACATTTGAGCTGCGTGTGTGACAATCGTGACTAACGCGACTTTCTTTGTTCTTGTTTTATCCGAACAGGCCCCAACGGTTGCCCCCGACGCCGAGGCCGCCAGACTTACACACGCTTTCAGACGCTGGAGCTTGAAAAGGAGTTCCATTTCAATCACTACTTGACGCGGCGGCGACGCATAGAGATTGCGCATGCGCTTTGCCTAACCGAGCGCCAGATCAAGATCTGGTTTCAGAACCGACGCATGAAATTGAAGAAGGAGCTGCGCGCCGTTAAAGAGATTAACGAACAGGTAAGTTGAGTGGGCCAAGTCGATCCGATCAATTCAATCGATTCAGTCGACGGTCGACCCATCAATATTGAACGCCTTTAATATGCAAATCATTTAATGTGCCTCATCATCATCTTCACCTTGTAGGCACGCCGCGATCGTGAGGAGCAAGAGAAAATGAAGGCTCAGGAAACTATGAAATCCGCCCAGCAGAATAAGCAAGTGCAACAGCAGCAGCAGCAGCAGCAACAGCAACAGCAACAGCAGCAGCAGCAACAGCACCAGCAACAGCAACAACAACAGCAGGATCATCACTCGATCATTTCACACAATCCGGGACACTTGCATCACTCCGTTGTCGGTCAGAACGATCTCAAACTTGGCTTGGGCATGGGTGTCGGTGTTGGTGTTGGCGTTGGCGTTGGCGTTGGGTCTGGCCTTGGACCGGGTCTGGGAGGTGGGCTTGGCGGAAATCTGGGAATGATGAGCGCCCTTGACAAGAGCAATCACGATCTTCTCAAAGCGGTTAGTAAGGTCAACTCCTAAACGGCAAATGGAACATCGTGCAACTATCATTACCGTTACCCTTACCATCATTACCACTTCTAACAACCTATGTCAACGCCATCGCCATTGTCATCGTCTTAGTCGTCGTCGTCGCTTGATGCCTTGAGTTTGGCGTTTTTGTCTCTTCCGTGTAATACGAAAAGCAAAGCAAAACAAAGTTGATAACTCAAATACGTAAAGTTTTACATAGTAAATAGTCGTCTAAGTCTACATATAACGCATAGAAATACATATATAATCTTAAAGCCAAGTACATATATAAATCTAAACAGGACACAAGCAAGATCAATGGTGGGCACAGAGGGTCTCAGACAATTAGTTCAGGAGCTGACTAAAATGAATCAATGAAACTGCAAGGCTTTCGCTATTTTATGTATTCAAATATTTCTACTCGCACAGTGTCCCTCTCCACACTCGTTTACATAGTAAAGAGTATATTGAGTAGAGTATAAGAGAGAGAGAGATTGCCGATTGTTTGTTTTACATTCTTATTGTCGCATATGGATACGTAAGCAGTCTATCTGATAGACACAACCGAAAAGCTTCTTGTTCTAAAGATTGTTAACATACAGTTGCATACAACCCTTGCACCTCTGGCACACCATTGTTCCATTAATGAATCCATTGATCTATATAAACTAACGGTAAACTGATTAAGTGCTATCGATAGTGCTATCGAGGGCAGAAGCGCGGAATCATTCAGGTTACAGGAGCGCAAGCAATGAGCGATATTTTATAGTCAAATGGCCAGATAGTCGTTGCCACCGGCCTGATGAAGGGAGTTCAGCGAACGAGTTTAACTGTAAAATTATTTACGACTGCTGTAGGATTACATAGTTTGGTAAAGAAATCGATTAGCCATGTTTACAGATACATGCCTGTATGAATTTACAGATATATTATAGTAGCCCATCGTACTTATGGGCATTTATAGATACGTACGTACATTTTTGTACTCACCTAATATTTATTGGAAATTGTGTTTCTTTCTTTCTTAAGTGAAAAACTCTTCCAATATTCATTTTATTGTGTTGCATGTTTTTGCTGTAATTTGTTGTGTATGCTTTTACTGCTTTTCGATTTTGCTTAGACGAAATACAACAGTTCCGTCAATGCCATATTAATATTAATTATAAAAACAAGTAGATTTAAGAATTTGAAAACGAAGAAGTGAACAAAAGTAAGCTAGAAATTAAACTGAAATGATTGAGAAGCGCAAACAATTCCCCCATATGAAAGAAACTTTTAAGTGTACTGTAATGTGTAAAGAATGGTATGCAACATACCCAAAAGCATAATATCATGATTTCAAATACGTAAAGCTATTAATACGATAATGACTATAACAGAAACAGAAAACAAAAGAAATGTCGTTTTGCCAGTGACTAAAATGTAAAATGTAAACAAAACATTATACCCAGATTTCCCATTTTCAATGGGTTCAGGGTATGAAAAAAAAAACAAATACAAATAATTCTGAAATACGTATTAGCCTAAGGTCGCAACAACAACAAGAACAACAGCAAAACAAATTGCAGCTAAACTAATAAATCGAAAATACAACTAAAAACAATTAAAACACTGAGTAGGCCAAGTAAGAGAAGCAGAATCCAATATACGTAGAGTTTTAACTTCCCCAAATTAAATTTACGTAGCGTAAACAATAAGAGAATAATAAGCAAGTTGATCTAATGTAATGCAAGTTAAAAGTAATCGGAAAAAGTATATATATTTATTTATCATACTTGATGTGAAGGAAGTCTTACACACATGCATATTTACAAATACAAAATAAAGCAAAGTAAATTAACGACGAAAATATATTACAAATATTACCGTATATATACTTATACATTATATATATATATATATATATATATATATATATATATATATATATATATATATATATAATATATAGATATATATATAGATGACTAGACTCATACGTATGTAGTATTGCATTCACGTTTTGCACACACATCTATCTTCGCTCGAATTTCATTTTCAATTTATACTTTCATTCATGGCTTTCGTAGCAACGCCCTTAGCCCCGCCCTTTTAATTGGTTCAAGTGATATTATTATACTATTTCATAGACACGTTAATTTCTTATTGAATTTTGTTATGCATTGCGGAAACCCTTTGAATGAATTTCTTGTGGGTTCGATCGGATTGACTATGTTTGCCACGCACTTTTTGTTTTTGAATAGTTTTGGAAGATTTCAATTAAAATAAATATTAAATTGTTTAGTTTAATGGCCTAGAAAATGTTGCGCATTTTGTTTAACACACGCTATTTGCATATATATTTTTGTTTGAATTTTAGTGCTAAGGAATATTTGTGTTAGTTCTAGTTTAAGTTTAGTTGTGACAAATTGTGTATTATATGATTTTATGCGATTTTTAAACGAATACGAAAATAATTAAAAAAAAACTTAGAAAACTTGTTTCACTTATTTCGCACGTATCTGACAATTAACAACAACAATAACAAAAGCCCATCCAAGACATTGACACCGACCTGTCAGAGTCACAAAATTTTACAAGAATTAATTAGACTAACAAAACACTAGGAACTTATATACGTAGAAACAACAACAAGCATAGATATAAACAAATAAATAAGCGAGAAAACAAAAAAAATAAAAACAAAAAGAAAACAAACAAACAAACATAAACATAAATAAAGAACGATTTAAATTAAATAAACAATATTTTACTCACTCAGCGAGAAGTTGAATCGACATCGATTAAAAGTGTCTACAACCCCGACATATACGTAATTGAACGATATTCAAATTTAATGAAGGACTTAAAATTATATACTACAGAGGAAAATGTATTACGCACATGATTAAACAACAGCAACAAGATATATAGCACCTCTTGTAAATAAAGGCAGTGCAATGGCATATGTTATAAGAAACCCCGAGCTCGACGATCGCAAATGCCGATCGCACTTGAATGGGCTTTTGCTCGCTTGAAAGAGTTTAGTCACTCGAAATTCGCAAGCACCATATATGAGAGTTTATGAACTATTCAAAGCAAGCATACGCGACGCTGTATGACAAATCTAATCTTAAGTAAGCAACAATGAAAATTACCAAAAATAAATAATAAATAAAACTACATATAAAGAAAAACTGTCTGTTATTCGGCGTCATCACAGGTCAATATGATTTACTTAACAATAATCGGACCAATACCGAAACCTTACCTGGAGTTTCTTCTTCGCTCTCCTCTCCTCTTTCACTCCAGCCCAACAGCTAATCACATTCAGCTAGTCCATGTTGTGTACTTTTTCACAGTTCCACTGTGAAGGTACATTCAGGCAATAATAATACTAATACTAGCAATATTATTATATTCAAATTAACCTATTTATATTTGGATATTTGGATATAAGCCATGACAAATTTCGACTTAAATCCTATCTACACCACTCAAAGTTGTCCAATTTTTTTTGTTTTTGCGGAAATGTATGTAACAGGGAGAAAGAGGCGCGGCAGACCCCATACAGAATATATAATCTTGATCAGGGAGACAAGCCGAGTCGATTTAGCACTGTCTGTCCGTCCGTATGTGTGAACGCGTCGATCTCAGAACCTATAAGCACTAGAGTCTTGAAATTTTTTATGTATACAACGCGAAAAGATCGAGTTTGTTTAAAAAATCGATAACTCTTCCCGTTTTTATAATATATATTAAAAACGTTATCGATATTCAGTTGTTAAATTATATCTCCCACGTCTTTGGAGCTTGAGTCCCCAAATCTAATTGCAGAAATACATTCAATATATTCTGATACTTATTTTCACTGATCCTCATATAGTTCCACACTTTTTAAAAGCGCTTTTACGCTTTTAATATCGATTCCACATGCTTTGAACTTACGTTCTTACAATTTGAGCACAATGAGTAGATACATATAAAACAAATAATTTAAGTTGCTCACAAAAACTCTCCCCACATAAAGTTTGAAATATGCCACTTGTTCAGTTATCTATTGTTTCTCGCTAATCAGAAAGACTCCTCAATTTCCATTTTGATCTACCTGTTATAGATAAATTTATTTTATACAGGTTCTGAGATCGACGCGTTCACGCATACGGACGGACGGACAGTGCTAAATCGACTCAGATCGTCTCCCTGATCAAGAATATATATATTTCATTTGGTCTGCCACGCCTCCTTCTCCCTGTTACACACATTTTAATAGGATATTGCACTTCGTAATTCGACAAATTCTCTAGAACTTAACACTGGGATTAGTGTATGTATTCTATTGATTATATTGTACGGCCCTATAAGTATTGCAGACAGTCGCTGGGCACAAGTCCCCAAATGGTTCATTTATGTTTCATAATACGTACAATCTCCCATTCACACTGACTTACTTAGATGTTGCGAATATTAATTAAGGCGTTCCGTATTTGGGAAATTGATTTGGCTGCCACCCGGGCTGAAGGGCGCTAGGAAGTAAACGGCCCGAGGTGTACAACGAGGACTTGCGTATATATATTTGGCATAAACTACATTCTAGATATCCAATTTGGAACGTTTACCACGTACAAGATAAATTTTGCAAAACGTCTTTAATTAAATTTAATTAATGCGGCAGCAACTCAACGGATTATGATAATAAGACTTCATATAACGAGGCCATTTATGGCAAATGGCCACACATGTGTATGTGTGGGCTCGTACCCTGGAAGGACTAAGACTCGCAATCATTGGTAGGGCCAGCTGTGAGTGAGGTAGAAAGAGTGAGAGGGGGAGGGCAGAGATGCCAGACTCTGTTCCGTTTGGAGCAATGACAGCATAATGGCTGCGTCAACGAGCTGCGTCTTTGGCCCAAACGAAATGGAAACGGAAACGGAAGCACAAGCACGCATAATGGCTCATGTATGCAATAAAAGAAAGTTTCGAAAATACCAAAATGGCGTTTCAAAGATTGCCCCATTGATGATGAGTGGGCGGCAGTGCAAAGCGTGTTGGAGTCTGCGTGGTGTGCGTGGATATTGGCATGCCAGGCACGTAGCTCGGCATAAGTTCCCATTTGGATGCTGTTATTAGAAAAGTTTCGGCGTTAAACTAGCCCCGAAGACGATCATCGATGCGATACGGCACCATTCCAAATATAATACCCACTACATATGAGTTAAGAAACAGAGCACGAGGACTGCTGCCAAAGCGAAGCGAGTGTCTTGTATGCAACTAGCAAATATGAATATTGGATAATCATTTCTGATTTTCCATTTAGAAAATCAATAGGCCATAGTAAGAGTGACTAATCATTATGCAAAATAAATTTCATAAACTGAAAGTGGAAACATGGTAAACGACGTTTAGTAACCTGTAATATAATTTTAATCCTGTGCTGGCTATATGTCTCCAGCAGCTGACCCAACAACGTTTTTTATACAAGATATAGTATTTCGCGATTTGCCACGTCCCTTGTGAGCGGTTCGAGAAATCGGAAAATCGGAAAAGCCAATATACTATTTTCACTTTTGGAGCATGTCTGGAGCATATGCTACTGAATGGATCTGAAAAATCTTTGTGGTACTCAATCTACCTATTCCGCGAAACATAACAAAATGTCGCAAAACATAAAAACTCTTTCGCACATTGGGTATATGTGCCACTGAACTTCAATTTAAGGATTTTGTTGATTTTGTTGAATTTAGAGCCAGTATCAAAAACAATTTCAAGTCTCCAGATTTGATGAGGACGGACAAACAGAGGTGCATATGTCAGCCTTTTCAATACAGATATGTATATATATATATATATATATATATATATGGGTATTTGTGTGTGTGTATATATATATATATATATATATACATATGTATAATTTGCATCATATTTTATCGTATCTGAATTCGTTCCCGAATTACAATATTTTGACATCGGTAACAAAGCTGCGTCAGCCGAACGCTGATCCTACTTTAAATTCAGGTATGGTTTAGACGTCGTTGCTGCGGCATATGCACGGCCTAATTACAGCGTGCCGCAGATGTTCCCTATGCCGCGATGCTTCCTTTTCTCCCCACTCCGCCCTTAGCCGTCAGCCAGAGCCAATACTCAGGCAGTGGCAACAGCAGTGCGAAATGGCCGCGGCGCTCGGCAAAATGTAATGCTAGGCAATTACAGAGCGCGTTTCGTTTAATTGAAACATTATTTTGCATAAATAAAACCGGGCATAAAACACCCTGTTCCAATGGCGCCCTTATCCTAATTCTCAGTCAACGCCCTCAACGTGGCCACCATTAACGCACAAAGGGTGTTTTAAAAATGCAAACAAATACGCCCCATGCCAGGCCTACTCCCTGCTCCCTGTCTCTCTGCAATTGTCGCCGACCCTCGCGTCTCCCCCATCCATTCCCGCCTCACGTTTGCCAGTTCAATTCCATGTGTAATATTTGCGAAAACAGAGCATGTAAGAATATAGTAGTCGGGTGCAAGCGACTGCACAATGCACGTTCATAATTTCATCGGTTGTTTATGGTGAGAGACACAGATATTACCAAATTTATCAATAATATGTATATACAAAAAAGAGTCCCTTGCTTCAAACTGACGGACAGATGGACATCTGACACAGGCAATATACCCTCTGTAAGCTCTGTGAACGAGTATGAAACGGATCCCAAACCTTTCCGCAGTCACCCATTTTCAGAAAATGACAACCTGTGCCCACCGCTCATCCTCCTGCTGCTGCGACGATGCGTCGCTTGTATCTCACAGCTCATTGCGAATGCACAGGTTGATTTTATCCCCTGGCACTTTTTCACGTCTCGTACAGAGTGTGTGTAGGCTTCAGGGGTAGGCCGCTCTTCCTGTTATGTAATATATATACATATACATATATATATGTTCTTCTCCTTTTTTTTGTAAAATTGCACAAACATTGCCATATCATAATTTATTAACAAAATGAAATGAATTTTTGGCCTTCGTGGCGCGCTCATTGAAAGCCCATGGCGCTGGCTTTTCACTTTTCAATATGTCTGAGAGCTCACGCAATAAAATTTTGAGGAGCAGCAGATAAGAATTAATGCCTTCCTTCGGAGTACGTTCTTAAGTAACTAGATCTCTATTTTTGTAATCCTTCGTTAATAATAATTGAATAAACCTAAGAATGTTCTCCTCGAGAACTTGAAAGGAGAATATACGAGCTGGAAAGGAGATGTTTCGGCTGTCTGATGACACTTCATAAACATTGTCATTGCCACTAAAACACAAATAAGCGATCCTCAATGTATTATAATAAGCCACTAAGAAACCGCCCGACAAAATCGCAGCACACTCAAATGGAGCACAATCTTCTTAACGTCAACTAGCCAAAACAACCCAAAAAGAGAACGAGTAAGAAAACAAAGACTAAAAGGCTATTTTCCTCTAGCTACTTAAGACTTTGCCGTCTATACATCCCCAGCACCATCCCGATTATCAAGAATACTAGCATGGCAACCGTGTTAGGAGGGCTGTAGCACGCTGGCAACATCGCAAATTTTTGTTGATTTAATAAAATTGCACCCACGAGAGTAATTTATATGGAACGTTCGTAGTAGAAAAAGACGCCGAATTGGTTTTTCCATCAGGTACACTGCTGCCTTCTGCACAGTGAAACAACCACAGACATTTGCGTACAAAAATGTTTTTTGGATAAAGTGTCTTTCCATATTAATTAGTTACTTTATTTTTTACCCCAAGCCCATTGAAAATGAGAAGTCAGGGTACAATGGTTTTATTAAAATGTACATAACAGGGATATATATGTATATATATGATGAAGGTATGATACATACATATATATATATATATCTATATATATATAATATATATATATATATATATATATATATATATATATATATATATATATATATATATATATATATATATATATATATATATATATATATATATATATATATATATATATATCATATATCATCGAGCTGATGTAGCCATCTCCGCCTGTCCGTCCGTCGATTTCAGAAAATCATTAAAGTCCATTAAGTCAATTTGTTTATTTAAATATTAGTTTATTTATTTATCAATTATTAATTACTAATTAGTTTGAGTAATTTTTAAATAAAACATTCCATTCCCATTCTGGAATTAAGAAAGCCTATTGATGTCAGACTTGAAGTATCTAAACGAAAGTTTGACAACTGTCTGACACAGGCCATTTATATCCATCTTATATCCAATATATTGCGTATATTTGCTAGAGACTTGCAGCGTTTAATGTGTAATCGCGTGACAATCCAACATCAAAAAGATGAGGTATACACATTTTTATGTTTTTATTATCTTTTACTTCTTAAATCTTGTACTTTATTATTATTATTATTCTATTATATTTTACTTCTTAACTGTCTTCGCAAATCCAATTGTTAATCAAATTTATGAAGTGTTTCATATATTCTCAACGGTGTTTGGTATTTGAAAATATTTGTATTCTATGTGCATTGTATTGTTGGAAAACTTCAGTAGAAAGGAACCCGAGCATTTCTCATGAATTTCAGATAATTGTTTTCACTCTTCGGAGTTGAAATGAAATGAAATGTCGATAGCTTCCATTTAGTCTTACGACCAGTCTCAAAATCAACAAAGAGAAAACTCTTTTGGAATAGAATTATGCCTCCAATTATTGTACAATGTTAATTGTTTTAACCTTCGATTTCTCTCGGTAGTCAAAAACTCCTCGCCTATTGTAAACTATTGTAAAAACGTCAAATTGTTGATGTAGAAGTGGTCTTACATGCATAATACATCTACATCTAAAATTTACATATTAAGTATAAGGAAGTACCTAAATGGAATCACTCGTAGTTCGCCTCCTCAATTGTTATTTTCGCAATGGCAGTGGCATAATATATATATATATATATATATATATATCTATATATATAAAATTCTCGAGTGTGGTGTTTGTTACCAAACTACTCCGAAACGGCTCGACCGATTCTCACGAAATTTTTTATGCAGATCGTGTAGGACTGAGAATCGGCCAACATCTATTTTTTATACCCAAATAATAAATAATTGCGCTAATTATTGATCAAGAAAATAATACATGTTATACACCAATCAGTTTTCCAACTTGATTTATTACAACAATGCCACGAACTACCTGCCAAAAAACAAATGTTAAGGGAAAAAGATAAATGAGTCGTCAAACAAACAGATCTAGAGGCATGCAAGATAGAAGAGCAATAAGATCAGATGCAGAAAGGCAACAAAGTAATGCAGATGTCCGTGTAAGAATGGCGCAGTTACGTGCATCACAATTACAAGAGGTACGAGATGAGCGAAACCAACAAAGACAATTGGAACGAAGAGAAGCGCGCAGATTCGTAGCCAACAGACGTAGAGGGATTGACCAACATCAACAAGTACTTCGAACATTTACATCACATTCATTTCTTCGACTAGCATTTCAGTATGAGCCTGATGTTGAATATTACGCTCATTCCAAAGTGGTAATTGGTACATTGGACAAGGAATGCCCGCACTGTCAAGCCCTTAAATTTAAAAATGAGCCAATTGGGATGTGTTGCTCATCAGGAAAAGTGAAACTTCCAGAAATTGAAACACCGCCGGAACCATTGCACGGCCTCCTTATTGGTACTGATCCAAATTCTTCGCTGTTCTTGCGTTCAATTCGGCAATTCAATTCATGTTTTCAAATGACATCGTTCGGTGCAACGGAAATAGTTAAAATACTGCTGCAAATGGTCAACAATTTAATTCCACATTCAAAATCCATGGCCACTGTGCTGAAACAGTGTAAAATTATTATCTGGGATGAATGCACCATGGCACATAAGCATTCGCTGGAGGCATTGGATAGGACAATGAAAGATATAAAAAACAACGACAAACTATTTGGAGGCACTTTGTTACTCCTTTCAGGTGATTTCAGACAAACACTTCCCGTTATTCCACGATCAACATACGCTGATGAAATTAATGCTTGCCTCAAATCGTCCCGACTGTGGCGTAATGTTGAACGAGTACAACTGACGGTGAACATGCGCGTTCAAACGCTTCAGGATCCATCCGCCGAAACTTTTTCGAAACAGCTATTAGATATTGGCAATGGGAAAGTTGCCGTACATGAAAATACTGGATCAATAAAATTACCAACCGGTTTTTGCACAATCGTCCACTCGCAAGATGTTCTCATCGACTGTATATTTCCCGATGTACACACACAATATATAAATCTTGACTGGCTGGCAGAAAGAGCTATTTTAGCAGCGAAAAATGTGGACGGTCATGGATTAAATTTCAAGATACAACAATTGTTGCCAACAGACTCTGTGTCATACAAATCTGTTGATACAGTTTGCAATACTATCGAAGCTGTAATTACCCAGTAGAATTTTTGATTCCTTGGATTTGCCAGGCATGCCACCGCACCACTTACAATTGAAAGTAGGATCTCCGGTGATTTTGCTCCGTAACTTAAACCCACCGCGGCTGTGCAATGGCACACGATTGGTTATTAAAAATTAATGAAGAACGTGATTGAGGCCACCATTTTAAAAGGCAAGTTTCAAGGTGAAAATATATTGTTGCCACGAATCCCCATGATTCCTACAGATGTGCCAATTGAATTCAAACGCTTCAATTCCCAATTAGATTGGCATTCGCGATGACAATCAATAAGTCGCAAGGCCAAACGTTGTCTGTATGTGGTTTAGATTTGGAAACACCATGCTTTTCCCACGGACAACTATATGTGGCATGTTCTCGCGTCGGGAAACCATCAAGTTTGTTCATATTGGCTAAAGATGGCCTAATAAAAAATATTGTGCACTCTATTGCGCTTAGCGAATAATCTGTATTTTTATTAACTGTCATTTTTAACAATAAATAAATCGTACTTCAGTTGTTTATAACGTTTTCGACTATAACTTCATCCCCATACACTTATAGTAACTTAGATATTAGATATTTGAAAAAGGCAAAACAACGTTTGCCGGGTCAACTAGTATATATATATATATGTGTGTGTGTGTGTGTATGTGTGTGGGTGGGTGTGAATGTACATAGCCGACAGGTTGACTGCTGTTGCCAATCATCCCCATTGGGATGATTGCAACCCGCTTTTTCATTGTTTTGTGCGTGCGGAGTATGGTTTTTTGTTGATCATCAATTTGCCAGCCAATAAACATCTGGCTCTGACTCTGACTTTGACTCTGCCTTTGACTTTGACGCTGACTCCGACTCTGTCTTTGAAAAGCAACAACTGTCATAGTGGCAAATGTTTTGATCTGCGATAATTTATGAGACTCCTTCGGATTTTGAGGCAGTACCGTGGTGCCACATCTAATCTCAACGAGATGCTCGATAATCAATTGTTTGTTGTAGCTACTAGCTGTAATAGTAACTAGGACGAACCACCTTCAAGCAGCCGCCTCGCCATCCTCGATCATATTCCACTCACTGCCACTTGAACAGATGTCGTATTGGTAGCAAATTTTGACTTTTCGGCAATAGAATAATATTTAATAAGGCATTTTTGGGTTGTTCAGATCTCGTTCTCGTGACACGCACACAGAGAGACACTGTGAGACATAGCCACACAGAGACACAGATAGAGACGGACATAGCGGCCTGTACCTGAGGCAGAGCACGGCCGTGACGTATCTGTCAGATTAAGGAAAGGCCATAAAATGTGGTGAGCAGGGATGACAACAGCACAGCACCAAGCCCGAAAGCAACTAACGTTGAGATACGGCCATTGTTCTGCCCTTAATGCAAACATGGCAGTTGGTTGGGCATGCCTTTTGGCTTTCGCTTTTCATTTTCATTTCCATTTTCCCTTTCCCCAATCCATGTCTCTTTCCCGCCGCCTGTGCTGCGTCTTGAGCAAGATGGTTATAATTTTAATCGTTTGAATGTGGGCAATTTTCATTTATACTATTGTTGCTGGCGTACCTTGGCCTTGTCTATTTGTGCCTATCTATTCGAAACGTTAGGATCCATCACGATTTCGTTTTGCAATTGAGCAACGTTTACGACTGTAAACACACATAAAACTGTCTGCTTTCTCGGTGGCCTGTCGGCGTAACTCCAAGTGCCGCTCTTTGAATTTGATCCTGGCACAGCTTCTGTGCCCAACCCGATGATCTCTCAGCACCTTCAATTTCCGACAATTTCCGCTAGCCCATCGCGAGCGACAGTTATGACGCCGGACGGCACATAAAACTGACTTTAACGGCAGTAAACAGTTCATAAAAACTGAACAGCAGCATGTTCCTAGAGCCCAGCTCAGGCGCCTCTTGGCAGCTGGACGAACTCCTCCATTTCAAACTTTCTGCAGAATATGTTAAGTGTGCGATTTCCCAATTTCAGAGCTTTGCTGCACACAATTGCGCCAGCTCGTACTTTAATCTCAATTTAAACTGAATCACATTGTTCCAACCAGAATAATTGCTATGAACTATGAACATACATATGTATATTTCTGAAATATAATACGAATAATCATTATAGCAAGCAGGTGCATTCATCTACTTTCGAAAACTAATTTGTCTTTCAGCTTCAGGCAACAATTAAATGATAACTAAATTTAATGTCAGTAACTAATATCTATATTAATGTAAAGGAAACAGGACATCGATATGAGAAATTAGGATATATACTAAGCGATAGAATTTTCCATTCCGGTCGGCTTCCATCTGACAACATATTCAGCTCTCCCGCTCAGCTCTTCTATGGAACTTGCTCCTGATCATGATCCTTATACTAGTAACAAATGTTCGACAGTTTTCCAAGTAATCTGCACACTTTTCAGTATTCTATCACAAAAATATGATTTGACCAATATTATGTGATATTTGAGTAATGTTTTGTTATTAAATACTTACTACAACATCTTTCACTGTTATTCTGTTCATTTACAGAGCAAAAGTTTCTCAAGAAACAAATTAACAATATAGCAACAATTTAGAAATATATAAAAGAAAAGAAATATTCATATGCACATACATACATATGTATAAAAAATACTCTTTACTTTTTCTAGTAATCACACGCATGTGTATACATACATACATACATGCACGCATACATACGTACATACATATGCATGTATCATTGTACGATTGTGCAGCGATTAGATTACATTTTGTGGAAGCAGCGCAAGGAACTGATATCCATTGCAATCCGGAAGATAAGCAACCCGCACTTGTCAGCCAGTTGCTCGGCCGCCATTATATACGACAGGTATTATGTGTGTGCGTGTGTGTGTGTGTGTGTGTGTGTGTGTGTGTGTGTGTGTGTGTGGAGTACACCTTTACCTTTACCTTCACCTTTGTACCTGCATGCGTGTGATCCCCAAGATGCAATTTATCTTTTTTGTGGCCTGCTTTATGGGCCATAGGCTATGGGCCATGGGCCATTGAGCGCTGCGTGTTATTCTTATTAGCTGCTTGGGCCCTTTGTATGGCTATTTAACAGAAACAAGAACAGCAGCATCGATTTCCTTGCATACATTTTGTATGTATGCTGGGTTCTGTTCTTCTTGGATTTCTGAGTATGGGCCTCCACGCGTTCATCTTCAGCTTTAATTTAAAATGGAATTGTGATTCCGAAGATACGAGACGGAGACGTTAAGCCCAAACCAGCCAACCGGCCAGGCAGCAATCCAGCTCCAGAGCCGCGGCCGGAGCCCATACAGCGAGCTCTCTCTGCGGTTGTCGTTGCCGCCTCCTTCACCATCTCCTTTGCCAGCACGCAGCGCGTTTCGCTTGAAATGGAACGAATGACTTTGTCTGTGATAATTTATGGCCACAGACCAAAACCAAAACCAAAACCAAAACCAAAACCAAAAACTTGCACCACAACTGAAACTTGAACTCGACTTTGTGTCAATGCTGTTGCTTGCTGTGGCAACTCAGTCTCGCACTCTCTCACTCTCTCAGTGCCTTAGTGTCTCAATGTCTCTGCGTAATTGTGGCTTTCTCTGTTTGCCGCAAAAAAAAGTTTCGCCATCGCTCCAGCTTGTTCCCCGTTTCCTGCTGACTCAGCCCTGAGGCTGCTGTGCGGTTTCATATTACTATAACCCCCTTTGGCTCGAGGAAACTTCGACGTCTATTTAAAGATAGAAAGGGACCTGAGTCACACTTCGTTTCAGTTTTTTGGGCAACTTTGAATGTTCGTGTTTTGGGTTCTGCTCGAAACATTTCAAGAATTAATTAAAATTGATTGTGGCCGTGTGTAACTGTAACGTCAGAGCTGGAATTTCGAATCCAATTTGAATTAAATTCAATTCGATTCTATATGCAAATGTCGCGCATGTTAGCTTGATTATGTGTTAATCTCATTGGAGATCCCTCCGGCCCGCGGGACGGGGGCCTTGCAACGTTTTTATTGGACCACAACATGTCGTAGGCCGGAGCTTATCGTTACCATTAATTGCAACATAAATTTATTTTATTTTAACATTTCGCATCGCCGTCTTCATCGAAGGCGCATTTAACTTATAAGTCGGCGTTTAAAGAGAAGCTGCGCAGCCAGCTCGGCCGACTGGAAATGCAAACTTGTTTTAGAGCCGCCGCCCAGCGACAACAACAACAACAACAACAACAACAAGAACAAGAGCCGTTGACTGCTTTTATCTTAGTCGAACCGCCAATTGAATCATTTTTATGGGGCCCATTCAGTCCAATGAATTACTCGCCCCACATCGAAAACTGTCAGCTTGATTGTCCCTCGATATTTGGGTATATATTTCGGCAGATATATGTAACAAATAAGAGCACACAGAGAGACAGAAGAGAGACAGATAGAGAGAGAGAGAGAGAGAGAGAGAGAGAGAGAGAGAGAGAGGAGAGAGAGAGGGAGAGAGAGAGAGAGAGCAACTGGAAACCCAACTGAAAGAATGGAAATCGTAAAATGTCAGATGAACAAATTTCTGTGTTACGCTTGATAGATAGCCTATCCATGCCCACAGGCAGAATTTTGAAATTAATTTTACTCAAATCTCAGCAAATGCCAAAAAATACAATTAACAAAGCGAATGGGGGACGTGTTGCTGAAGGAGAACTAGCTCTCCAGCTTTATCAAAAGGCGTTAAAGAGGCGCGTAAGAGCTTTCCTTTATCAATATATATGTATATATATATTGTCGTATTTAGATATAGTATTAGTATTACCATTATGGATATAATAGGAGTGTTCTAGTGTTATTCTTACTATAGTTATTACTCATGGTATTATACAGAGTATCGTAAATCTGTAGTAAGTCTGCCTAACGGTTCCACCTTCATTACCATCACACAAAATCGAAAATCAGCAAACCATGGAGATCTTCCTTCTCGAAAGTCTGAAAAACTTATTCACAGCCCACTATAGGGGGAATAGAAGCTACCCATTGCCGATCTAAGCGATCTACATTAGTATACACAAATATATAGCATATATATATGACCAAAAAGATCAATGAAACCAGTTTGGGAAGCCTATCTTGTTTATATACTTGCTCGGGAGGTGAACCGAGTGTATTAGCTCTAAGCAACTCCTTCTGCAGCCGCTGTTAGAGCTAGAGACTTTAGATTTTGCATATAAATAAATATATATATATATATATATATATATATATATATATATATATATATATATATATATATATATATAGATATAGATATATATATATATATATATATATATATATATATATTTATATAACAAATTTTACAGTCGTGCAGATATGGCGGATCATCAAGTCTTGCCTCAGGATCAGGACAGAAGACAACCCCTATTGGGATCGCATCACATTGGTAGAGCTTTGATATTGTTCATAAATGTTGATATTTTTAGTATTAGTATGAGTATTATGAAGCCGCTCATACCCGTCTACAGAACTCTAGTATTGTTGTTGGTTAATTCCAGTCTCTGGCTGCAGTTAATAAGTTTTTGGAACCGAGTATTAAATTATAACAGATAACTGTGCACGCAAATTCTAATTAAGTCGCCAACGACAAACGTATTTCGTATTTTGCTGTATATACAGTATACATACTATAGCGCAGCTTGATCGAATAATTTTAGCATTTTAATGTTATTTTCTTTTTTACATATCTTAAATGCTCAAAAGCTTATGGTGACAACAACTTTTAAAGCTGTAGTCGGGAGTGACTGGCGAATAGATACCCTGACCATACCAATGCAGGAGCCTCATGAGGCTAGAAACAAGCACTACCTGTCTCGCTCTGTCTCTCTAAATTGGAGATCGATAACGAATGCACACGTTTAATGAGTGAAATTTCAGCCGGAGATCTGCATGTCTTATGGAGCGCAACATCGATATTAATCGAGTTCATGAAAACAAGTTAGCTCAGTGAGTAAAAGTGAGTGTTAAATTAAAGTCCCGAATTGGCTGATGATTCTGATCAGGAATACATATTTGGTATGCAGCCTGCTACGCCTCCTTCTGCCTGCTGCATCCATTTTAACAAACGCATTAACCCAGTGGGCTCAGGCTATAACAAATAATTTCAAAAATACTAAAATGCTAATACTAAAATGCGGTACGTATGTATGTATGTAGGCCGTTCCTTTCGTATTTGAATGGGATACCTTCGTTAAAATGTACAAATATTGTGAATTCGCTAGAAATAGATTTTAGGATTGTGCATCCACTAAGAGTTATCCATTACTTTTAACGAAGACCTTTAAACTTTCGTTAAGTGTGGAATCTGTAAGGTTTTTCGATAATGAAACGTATTTGCAAGCAGCGCTTCGTACTATACAACAGATGGCGTTTTGGTTAAGTGGAGTGGTACCTTTTGGAAAGCGCCATCTATGAAATGTCATTTTTTAATGTATAATAATATATTGACAACTTAATTTCATATCAAATTTGAGGAATAACATATTCACGTCCGCGCGTTTATATCAGAACTTGAACTTGTTTTTATATCGAAAACTCTATATGTGCATATATCATGTTATGGTCAAGGAGAGGGTATCTCAAAAATATTATTGAAATAAAATGGTTACAGTAAATTACATACTCAGTTTAACTTCATTCAGGATTTAGTTTTAGCATATTCAAGTTGCAAGTTGCCCAAATTCTGCGCATTGCTCAATTTAGCGTTAACATGTACATTTTGCGTTAACATGATAATTTAACGTTAACATGCGAATTGCGGGACTAAAACCCCTTTTTGTTCAATTTGAAATCCGGATGTTCCTGACATGGCAGCATGTAAGAGCCGCTGCTTTGCTGATGTACCTGCAATAATATTTAAATATTAATATAGCCTAGCATACATACATATATCAGTATTACTCACGGTGAAACCCAGTCAATTCCGTCTATTACCCATTTATCCATTTTGGGCATATCGTTTCTGCCCCGGCTTCACAGTTCATGTCATTGTCTATTTAATTCTTAAGCTTAAAGAAAATAAAATAAGGGATTGACCATTTTTATGGCGCCTATTAATGAAATTAAATACTAAATGCCAAAATTTATTTTGGTTCGTTTGGAGTACAAGCTGTAGGATGTCAATTTAAGTGTCTGCCTCAGTAACAGAGCACAATCCGAAAATGTGACGTCACAAGAGGTCTGTTAGTTAACATTAAAAGTAATTGAATTCGTGCTATCGCATAACCTAGGTAATAGAATTTTTTTTAGTGAGACGAGACGAAATCTTCTGACTAATACCAGACATTCATCCTTGTTGGCGTGCACTTTGCAGTAGAAAGTCGATACTATCGAATCACTGTTAAAAGGCGTTCGTGTCACTCATTTGTAGTGTACCAAATCTTATGTTGTTAACATAGCCAACCGAGTATAACAGTCAACTTTGTTGGACAGCAGACTTACAGTTCTATGTGAGCTCAAAAGTGTGACCGGCAAATCATCCGATATGTATACCAATTGAAACATCGATGAATTAATCTTCATTCTTTTTCGATTGACCAGTCTGTGCGGATGTGCTTTTTTCCCGGTCTGCTTATATGTGTATTTTAAATTTGTTAATATTCCCTATAGATTTGAAGTCTTTTGCATTCTTGCGATACTCCACATTTAAAATAAAGTGTATTCCACAAATTTAAAATCAATCGTCTGAAACATAAAAAATGATCGCCAACTTTGAAATCTCGGACAACAAATCGAGCACTAAGTAAGTTCTCTTTTCATATTTTCATTTTAATCTGCAGTTGGTGCGTTGCCTGCCGTCCTACGCTCAGCGTGTATTAATAATGCTTGTATGCATGAGCCGTGATATATTTGTGGAACTGTGCATACATACATATATGGACATTCTCAACTAATGTGCGATCAGCCTCTTAATGATAGCGGGGTTAAAGACATGATCATACAGCTGTGTATGCATATCCGTATGTTTGTATCTGCTGCAATGCATACGTATGTATGTACATATGTACATATGTTCGTTCGATGTTATCTGCTTATTTGCGTGGATGTGTGCGGTTCCCTTCACATATGAATTCGTAAGTGCGTCTTGCGATCTCATCGTTTGTGCTACTTGATTCTAGTTCTAAGTAATTGCAAACGTACAAATATATTTGACTTCTTTCAAATAACAATGGCGTCTGTTTTCTGTTTTCTGTTGGGTTGCACTGAAAGCCATAGCAGTAACATTTACACCCTTGGCAACCGATATCCCACACACTAGTGCAAACGAAAATGATTATATGTATGTGTATGTATATGTATACACTTATGTCCGAATGCATGTACATACATATATTGCGTCCGCTTCGAATTCGACCCCTGTTCAGAAGTATTTCGTTCATAAACTAATATAAAATATCCCCGCTTGGCAGTGGGAAGATTTGACGCAGGTCACTTACTGATCTTTGCTTATAGAAACAGTTACAGGTAACTTTTCGACGAATTCAATCATTAGTGATTGACATTTAGACGTATTACAAAATGGAATAACTTGGGCTCCAAAATCGTGTAAGATATTGGGGACGGCCATGAGCAACAACCCTTAGAAAGTTCTGGGCTTTTCTGGGTATCGGCAAGTACTTTGCTCCATCCACTCATTTCTACTTATCCTATGCTATACACTTGCACATAGAGCTGAGGGGGCGCTCAGAGTGCATTAGTATTAGTTAGGCCTTTTTTGTACTTAGTGGTGTCTCGGTGTGTAGTATCTCATATATTTATTTCATTTACACAAGTATTGGTGGCTAAGAAGTCACGCGACTTCATTGTTTTACCTACATACATACGTATGTATGTGCAACCGGCAGAAAAGTGCATTGAACTTAACTCAAATCGTATGTGTATGCCTACAGTTCGGGCACGCGCTACGGGCTAGGCCTTGCGTGCTGGCGTCTAACAGCCGTATATACTTATTGCATTGCCTTACTGCTTAATTGAGATTTCAGAGCCGAGCGACACTGAGTGAAAAAGAAGCTAGTGGAGTAAAGGAGATGGAAGAGTGATTAGTATCGCCATTTGAGGTGTAAACCGTATGGAACACATATAAATGTTCCAAAACAAAGATTTTATACACCATTCGCCAACGATCGATAGAAGGTATTTTGCATTAAAAATTGTTTTTGCATACAGTTTTCAGTGACGATCCCCAAATGGCTTAAATAGAATAAACATAAATAGAAATATATATTTGTTTCTGCTATAATAATGTATCAATAGAAAATATCAATTATATCCTTACTTGGTGACAGTTCCACTACGTTAATCTTATTTATTGATGTTTCATATATACGCTTGATTGAGCACGTCAGAGGTCGTATGACCGTATTGTATTTATATTCGAACCGTTCTGGCACATCTATAAAGAATTATTTTACCCAATTATTTATTTGTTCCGAGAAACTGCCATCAGTTCTGTCCACTCATAGATGATTAGGGATGTAAATAGCATAGATATTAAGAAAAATCGTGGACCAAACTTGTTTAATGCACTAAGTTAACTTTGTTTTAGTATTATATTGATTCCCGAACTCGTACACCTGCCCAGACAATCTCGATTATAGTTTGGTCGATGATATTCGATGCAACGTTTTAATGGCTCGTCATTGTTGTGCTGAAAATATCACTTCATATTCATGAATAACTGTTCAAACAAGTAAGAGAACTCTAGTCGACACCGCTCTAGTAGGGGATACCCTGAACCCTGCAAAGAACCGCTATTCCGAACATTCTCCATTATAAGCAACACATACCCATACACACACAGGCGCACGCACAAGTACAAGTCGGTGCGTCAACTGCGCTTGGGCTGCTAAATGTATGCCAATGTTATGGGAAATTAAATGTTCAATAACTTTTTTGTTGACGATAGTTTTTGATGAGCATGTTTGATCATGTCATTCATGTGTGTATTCGCCAAAGCACAAGTCTCTATTTGAAATACGTGTTTTGTAAATTTGAAGCAAAGGGGGCGTGGCATCCAAAATTGAACAAAAATCAAAATTGTATAAAAAACACAAAACTAAAAGTAAAATTTGAAGACCCTAGCTATAAAGATGAATTAGATAGTATTTTCAAACTGAATTTCGATTTTCGTTCTTAATCAATAGCATTAAAACATTAAACGAAATACCTCTCGATTTTTATTAAACAACCTCGATCTGTGCGCGAAAGGCTCTGCATTTTGAACATGTTTTTTTTTGTATGTGCGTGAGTGCGAAGCTGGTCAATTTTCCAATTTAAAGTTCACTTGCTATATTTGCAATATGCCTTGTCCCGACACATCCAATTCTTTAACTCCGATTCCTTCATCCACGAATCGCGGAACTTTTGTGTATAAATTTCTTTTGACATGATCAAGCTTTGAAAATTATAACACAAATAGCGATATTCGATAAGTCTCACTTCAATTATACATTTATGAGCAGGGTTGCATCGCATTGAAATGTGATTGCTGGAGCAAAACAAAAACAATTTTCAAGCGATGCCATGTAGCTCAAAATAACAAATTGTACAAGCACTCAGAAATATTTAAAAAGGATGAAAAAGGCTAAAATTAAATAAAAAAGGCATTTCTTCAGGACAGGGGACGTTTCATAAATTTTCCGGCAATCACAGTTTCAAACAGGACAGATCTGTCCGCAAAAAGGACAAAACGGCAACACTGGTGCTATACACGAACCTTCAACAAATTTCAAGTCTATCTCTTATAGGTTCTGAGATCAACGCGTTCAAACATACGGACAAACGGACGGACGGACAGACAATGAGTTCAATGTATAAAAGCTTAGATAATTGTGAAAACAATATATAACGTCTAAAGAAAAAAATCTCTAATACAATGGTTCTGCTGTGCTGCCTGGGGAAAACTGTTTTTATACCCTGAACCCATTGAAAACGGGAATTCAGGGTATAATGTTTTTGCTGAAATGTATGTATGTAACAGGCAGAAGGAGGCGTGGCAGACCCCATAAAGTATATATATTCTTGATCAAGATGACAAGCCGAGTTGATATAGCCATGTCCGTCTGTCCGTCCGTCCGTATGTATGAACGCGTCGTTCTCAGAACCTACAATAACTAGAGACTTCAAATTTTTTTTGTAGGTCCCTGTATAGGGCGCGCATATCGAGTTTGTTTCTGAAATTCGATACCTGTTATCGTTTTATTGTTATCGATTAAAAACGAAAATCTAAATTAAGCTAAAAAATTCTATCTATTTCATCTTTCTAGCTAGAGTCTTCAAATTTTGCATTTAGTGTTATTTGGGTCTTACGCAATTTCGGCTCCAATTTGTAACTCCCGTATATCAAATACTAGAGACTTGTGCTTTGGCATATACATATATATGGATGACGTGATCACGCCCAACAAGTTTGATCAAAATCGTTACTCTAGAAAAAAAGTTATTAAACATTTAATTTCCCATAGCATTGCCATGCAAACAGCAGCCAAAGAACAGCTGACGCAGCGATTTGCGCTTGTGAGTGCTTGCGCCTGTGTATGTGTTGTTTGTAATGAACATATATATAAACTTATGTATATTAAAGAAACGGAGATTGTTTGGAATTGCGGTTCTTCGCAGGGTTCAGGGTATACCCTAGTCGAGCGGTCTCGACTAGAGTTTTCTTACTTGTTTATGTAGGTTCCTGTATATCACGAAAAGATCGAGTTTGTTTCAGAAATTCGATAACTGTTATCGTTTTATTGTTATCGATTAAAAACGAAAATCTAAATTAAACTATAAAATTATATCTAATTCATCTTTCTAGCTAGAGTCTTCAAATTTTGCATTTAGTGTTATGTAAACACAATTTCGGTTTTTGTTAAATTTTGGATGCCACGCCCCCTTCTCCTCAAATTTGTAACTCCCGTATATTAAATACTAGAGACTTGTGCTTTGGCATATACATACATATGGATGATGTGATCACGTCCAACAAGTTTGATCAAAATCGTTGCTCTAGAAAAAAAGTTACTAAACATTTAATTTCCCATAGCATTGCCATGCAAAAAGCAGCCAATGAACAGCTGACGCACCGACTTGCGCTTGTGTGTGCGTGTGTGTGTATGCTTTGCTTGCAATGAACGTACATATGCATGTGTATAGAAAAGAAACAAAGAATGCTTGGAATAGTGGTTCTTCGCAGGGTTCAGGGTATACCCTAGTCGAGCGGTCTCTACTAGAGTTTTCTTCTTGTTTCTTATGTCTCAAATGCTAATGAATTCTAGTCAAGCGGCCGATATATATAAACACCCACACATATTCCGTTCCTTATACGCCATTTAAAATTTAAAAATAATTAAAAACAATTTCAAGAGCTTGCAGAGCTCAGCGCTCTCATTTTTGCATTCTTTATAATTCCATCACTGTTCCTGCTTCTTTTAGTTTATGCTTCCGCGTTGGGCCACAATCAATAAATTGGTTTTAAGCATTCCATCTGAAGAAGTTTAAGCAAGAAGCAGATGGTACCACTTATCAAAAATCTGGGACTTATACTGGGCTTGTCAATTGATGCATCTTGAAAGTTGTAATTTTTCTCTTTTTACAAGAGAGCTGGAGTTGTTAAACAAAGCATTTATTAAACAGGTTCAGAACGTCGCTGGCCTTTTGTTCATATTCTTTGTCGTCTCAATTTTTTTGCACCCTGCATATAAAGTGGTCTCTGCCTCAACGCGACAAAGGCGACTTGTGAAATGCAAACAGAGTGATTCACCAATCTGATGAATAGCCATGGCAGTCAAACAAGAACACATATCATATCTAGAGTGTGATCGAGAATACTTAATAATATTCTTTTAATCTTAAACCAACTAGAAGTTTCACTGCGCTCAGCGTGTATATTTCATAATCTCACAATTCTATAGAAATTCATTTTAACATTAATATTTAAGATTTTATACTTAACATTTAGCCTCAACTTGACTTGCACAGATGAAGTGAGGTCATTAACCTAATCAAATCTAAATCTTTATGCCTTTTGAAGAACTGCAGCAGCGAAACTTAGTATACTAAGAACTAGTTTTAAAACTAAACCAATTCACAGTAGTATTTTTGCATATATGTACATATATATATCTATGCATATAAACGTGTTTGATTCTTTTCAGTAAGTCTGTATCCAATACTTTATAAGCAATTTATTGCTTTGTTAACCATGTTTTGGATGTCGAAAATGGGTTATCTTTCAAACTACTGAATAATTCGTAGAATATCTATACCCAATCAATAATGAATACAATTTATTTCCAAATGTACGAAAGATCAAATCTTTTTTGTTATACCCTGAACCCATTGACGATGGGAAACAAGTAAGAACGTTGCAGTCGGGCGCTACTGACTGCGAAATACTTATTTACGTCCCAGCACCCCACAGAGGCATCTGGCACATTTTATTATACCCTGAACCCATTGAAAATGGGAATTCAGGGTACAATGTTTTTGTTGGAAGGCGTATGTATGTAACAGGCAGAAGGAGGCGTGGCAGACCCCATAAAGTATATATATTCTTGATCAGGATGACAAGCCGAGTTGATATAGCCATGTCCATCCGTATGTATGAACGCGTCGTTCTCAGAACCTACAATAGCTAGAGACTTGAAATTTTTTATGTAGGTTCCTGTATATCACGAAAAGATCGAGTTTGTTTCAGAAATTCGATAACTGTTATCGTTTTATTGTTATCGATTAAAAACGAAAATCTAAATTAAACTATAAAATTCTATCTAATTCATCTTTCTAGCTAGAGTCTTCAAATTTTGCATTTAGTGTTATTTGGGCCTTACGCAATTTCGGTTTTTGTTAAATTTTGGATGCCAAAAATTTTAAATCATTAGAGTCGCCATCGAGGAGGAAGCCATCGAAATTCAGTGTGGATCTAAGTTTAGAACCTTACAAAGAAACGCACCTCCAAGCAATGAAAAAATGAGAGCGATGCGCTATGGCGAGTGTAGAGTTGTGGATTCGAATTCCGATGCGGTCATATCGATATTTCTTTTATTTATTTATTTTTTTTATACCCTGAACCCATTGAAAATGGGAAAATCAGGGTATAATGTTTGTGTTGGAGGGCGTATGTATGTAACAGGCAGAAGGAGGCGTGGCAGACCCCATAAAGTATATATATTCTTGATCAGGATGACAAGCCGAGTTGATATAGCCAGTTGTCCGTCTGTCTGTCCGTATGTATGAACGCGTCGTTCTCAGAACCTATAAGAGCTAGAGACTTGAAACAGACTTTTTATGTAGGTCCGTGAATAGCACGAAAAGATCGAGTTTGTTAAAAAAAGTCGATAACTATTTTAATTTTATTGTTATCGATTAAAAACATTATCGAATGTTAGTTATAAAATTATATCTCCCACGTCTTTATAGCTAGAGTCCCCAAATTTTTTTGTAAGTTTTATATTTATTTTCTCTAATTTTGATTTTTTGTTAAATTTTGGATACCGGCTCCAAATTTCCCCAAATATTTAAATTGAGGTTAGTTGCACTCAAAGCCAGTAAATGAATGGGTTTACATTTTTAAAAATTGGAAAAAATGTAATAAAATATGTTGAACATAAGCTGAAAATTTCATTCAAATCCGTTAATTCGCGCAGAAGTTATTAAACAAAACGTTTGGCCAATCGGTCAAACACGTGACCAGCAAAACAAAGCAAACTGTTTTCCTATACATGTGCACACATATACACATACACATTGAGCTGCGTGCATTTAGCAAGTTCTAAAACCCGCAAGTATTAGTGTACATATTTCCAATAGATGGCGCTATGATTTGCGAATTATCAGCTGCTCAGTTGGATCGAAACTTGGATGGCGCTATTCAATCGAACCATAGATGGCGCTATTAGCTAAACAATTGAAAATGAATTGAATTTAATTTTCTGTGCGTTTATACGAAATGCTAATATATATATATATATATATATATATATATATATATATATATATATATATATATATATATATATATATATATATATATATATATATATATATATATATATAAGTATATATTCAAAATATTATTTTAGTAAAAACAAGTAAGAAAACTCTAGTCGGGGGTCCCGACCCCAGTGGACGCGTAGACCTATAATTTTTGGTCTGTTCGTAGAGTAGGTCTTCAGGAATATAACTGTAATTTGGATGCTTACATTCCAAAAATGCGATAATTACAGGTTAAGCCCCGAAAAGGGACTTCAAAATAATTTTGAGGAATCGATAGAATAGGCCACTAATAACTTAACATCCAACTTTGAAGCTTCTAACATTTAAACTGCAGGAAATATAAGCTCATACTATGTACCACGCCCCGTTTAGTCGTAGATATATCCGCCATCATTTTTATACCCTGAACGCATTGAAAATGGGAAAATCAGGGTATAATGTTTTTGGTTAAATGTATGTAACAGGCAGAAGGAGGCGTGGCAGACCCCATAAAGTATATATATATTCTTGATCAGGGAGAGAAGCCGAGTCGATTTAGCCCTGTCCGTCTGTCCGTCCGTCCGTCCGTATGTGTGAACGCGTCGATCTCAGAACCAATAAGAGCTAGAGACTTGAAATTTTTTATGTAGATCCTCGTATAGCGTGCGCAGATCAAGTTTGTTTAAAAAAAACGATAACAACTATCGTTTTAATGTTATCGATTAAAAACCGATATCTTCATTTAGTTATAAAATTCTATTTAATTCATATTTCTAGCTGGAGTCTTCAGATTTTGCATTTAGTGTTATGTAAGCCTTACGCAATTTCGGTTTTTGTTAAATTTTGGGTGCCACGCCCCCTTCGCCTCAAATTTGTAAGTCCCGTATTTCAAATACTACAGACTTGTGCTTTGGCACATATATACATATGGATGACATGATCACGCCCAACAAGTTTGATCAAAATCGTTACTCTAGAAAAAAAGTTATTAAACATTTAATTTCCGATAGCGTTGCCATGCAAAGCAGCCAAAGAACAGCTGACGCTCCGACTGGCGTGTGTGTGTGCGTGCGCCTGTGCGTGTGTGTGTATGTTTGGCTTGTGATGAACATATTTGAATATTCTTATGTATATTAAAGAAACGGAGATTGCTTGGAATTGCGGTTCTTCGCAGGGTTCAGGGTAACCCCTAGTCGAGCGGTCTCGACTAGAGTTTTCTTACTTGTTATATCCTAAACTCATTGAAAATGGATCAACGCGTCGATCTCGGAACCTATAAGACCTAGAGACTTTAATTTTGTTATGTAGGTCCGTGAATAGCACGAAAAGATCGAGTTTGTTAAAAAAAAAGTCGATAACTATTTTAATTTTGATGTTATCGATTAACATCATTATCGAATGTTCGTTATAAAATTATATCTCCCACGTCTTTATAGCAAGAGTCCCCAAATTTTTTTGTAAGTTTTATATTTATTTTATGTAATTTTTATACCCTGAACCCATTGAAAATGGGAAATCAGGGTATAATGGTTTTGTTGGAAGGCGTATGTATGTAACAGGCAGAAGGAGGCGTGGCAGACCCCATAAAGTATATACATTCTTGATCAGGGAGACAAGCCGAGTCGATTTCCCTGTCGGTCTGTCTGTCCGTCTGTCCGTATGTATGAACGCGTCGATCTCAGAACTTCTATCTAATCTAATCTTTATAGCTAGGGTCTTCAAATTTTGCATTTAGTGTTATTTGGATCTTACGCAATTTCGGTTTTTGTTAAATTTTGGGTGCCACGCCCCCTTCGCCTCCAATTTGTAACTCCCGTATATCAAATACTAAAGACTTGTGCTTTGGCACATACATACATATGGATGACATGATCACGCCCAACAAGTATGATCGAAATCGTTACTCTAGAAAAGAAGTTATTAAACATTTAATTTCGCATAGCATTGCCATGCAAACAGCAGCCAAAGAACAGCTGACTCAGCGACTGGCGTTTGTGTGTGTGCGCCTGTGCGTGTGTGTGTATGTTTGGCTTGTAATGACCATATTTGTATATTCTTATGTATATTAAAGAAACGGAGATTGCTTGGAATTGCGGTTCTTCGCAGGGTTCAGGGTAACCCCTAGTCGAGCGGTCTCGACTAGAGTTTTCTTACTTGTTGCTATTATCCCACCTTGGAACTGATAGAACGTAGACGTGTTGAAAAGCCACTTCTCTCCCGCCGGAAAAAACTTTAAAGACAAATGAAATTAAGTTGTCTATTGCTTCCAGAGAAAGAAAAATAATTTGTCTATGACTTAAGAAGCGCAGAAAACTGATAATCATTAAATTTCACAACAGTTTTCGGATATGCTGTATTAAACACGCAGAGGGTAACAAATTCTATACAAGAGGTGTGCACTGTACAATCAACTGGCAACCGAACTGGCATCGCCTTTCACTTTTCACTCAATAAACAACAAAATTGACGTCGGGACACAGTGTTAGCTCTTGTGCAGATTATTTACTCCAAAGCCTAACCCCACTGAAAGACTTTTCCTGTCTTTGTTTAGGTCGCTTGGACTGATTGGATACTGCACAAGAATTCAAGCGATAAAGAAAATCATAAAAATTAGTCACAAAAAGAAAACAACTCAGCGCAATGCTTATATACAATAAAAACTAGAATGTAGTAAGGGTTTTCGAGCCGAGAGTTGCCGTCTACGATACTTTATGTAACCAGAACCTCGCTGGCCTTGTTACTGCGCCACTATTCCCGAAAATATAAAGTTTTTATACTTATTTACGAAATGAAATAAGTATATTGGTTTTGTGCAATTATGTTATGGAGGATATATCTACGCCCACAGGGGGAGTGGCAACTAATATGATCTTATATCTCCCCCAGTTTTAATGCTAGAAGCTTCAAATTTTGATTCTTAGTTACTGGGAGCCTCCCCTATCGATTCCCCAAAAATAATTGTTACGCCCCAAAAGAGGCGTCACTTACAAAAAAATACCCTGTAATTTTCGCATTTGTGGAATGTAAGCATCCAAACTTTACAATTATATTCCTGTATTCCACTCTATGAACATGCCAAATTTTAGATGTTTACGTGGCAAATCAAAACTGAAAAATCTGCAGCTTCTGAGCCAATAACTCGAAACATAATGACTTTGTGACCTTTGACCTTGTCTTTTGATTTGCCAAATTTTATATATGTATTGAAAAGAATATTTTATTAAGACAAAACAAAAATTTTAGAAATACCTACATGACCGCGCTGGGGTTCGAACTCACATCTCTACTGTTTTTGCTAAGGTTTTAAACTTAGATCCAAATTGAAACTTCGAAACCACCTCCGATGAAAGTTTTTCATCGGCAGCGAATTTAAGCGTCGGTCGTGAGGATTTAAGATTATTTTAAAATATAATGTGATAGATGCCCTTGTTGGGTGCTGGGGCATGAATAAGTATTTCGCAGTCGGTTGCGTCCGACTGCAACGTTCTTACTTGTTATTGTTAGTGACAAGTCAATTCGCCTTATTGATACGACAATCTGGACAACTACTAAACTTACGGTCACAATATTTGAAAAATAAATTAAAGAAAAATTTGAATATATATATTCTTTTTGATGTACTATGTCATTTCTATCGTCATCTATTTGATCGATACTAATCGATATTTTAAATTAGTTCCTAGAAAACTGAATTGAATTGAAATTTGGAAATGCACATTTTGATGGAATTTAATTCTTTGAAATTTGTATTAAAAACTTACATCTAGAATCGAATTCTAGTTGATGAACAAGTTAGACTAAGTAGAGATATAACTTTATAGGATATCTCTTAGTTAGTCACTTTAAAGTGGAAATCATCAAGATCCTCATAATCAGTTTTTTAGAACTAGATGTAGGAGTAATCAGTTGTCCAATATGTACTTCCAATAAGTCTGTCTCCTTATAGGGAAGTCAGAGAAATATCAGTTTATATGCCTTGATAATTTTTCGCGTCTATTTCGTTAACTACAAAGCTTAATTGGTCATGAAATCCCAAATGCGATAAATCGTTGAACTTAATTTATTTTTCCGGTAATGGTAACTTTTCAATGAACTCAATTGAAAAAATAGGCTTTCTAATACACATTTTTGCCCTTGTTTCAATTAAAATTCTTAAATGGGAATCATTGATATTAAAGTTTTTTACGTTTGACAGATTGAATAGATAGAATGATAAGTTAAAAATAAATATGTATATTGACCTAGTCAATCGATTTTTAAATTTCATTAATCGTACAATTATTTCTTTATAGAAAAAACACAAGCTCTATTTTTATAATTTCCAAATTAGAAATATCGGTTACAGGGTGTCTCCTAGTCTGACATTTTCTGCTAGAACACTGAAACTAAATTTTTATGCCTGCCCGTTATAATATCATCAATATTATGTATTTATATATATATTGTCTGCACACCTTATGCTTTCCAAAATCAGAGCTTTGTTCACTGAGCTAGTTGGGAAACCTTTAGAAAGCTACTTTTTCTGTTTAAACTTTGGTTTGAGCTTTGGGCTAATTACTCTATTTAATCTCAAGTAGTTAGTTAAGCAATGAGTCCGGTCATATGCTGGTTAAAATGCAGTAAAGACAATAAACTTACTTAGCCTTCTCTCTATATACAATACAGACGTGGAAATGCTTACCCTAAATGTAAATAAATCAGAAAAAGCAGCCAGCAAGAGTATAAAAAAAAAAAAAAGAAATGGAGTGCCCGTGGCTATAATTAAAATAGACAGTTCAAAAAAGAAAAGAAAAGTTGTCTGTGTTGTCTGAAAGGCGTTTAAATGCTTCAACTTTATACTATGCACTCACCAAATTTGTAATAAATAGGCGTTCATAAGAGCTGTTTGAACATATCCATATAACAGAAAAAAACATTTTAGTTTTTGAAAGGAATACCAGTGTGTATACATATTTATACAACAAATTAAAAACTAAAATTGTACGAAAACTATATTTTATCTTTGCTTTGAACATATCTGTCGAGTGTTCAATATGACAACGCCCACAGTTTCCACAGAGTGAAGCTGCAAAGGCGTCCTAATTCATATAATACTAACCGTTCAGTTAACAAACACAGAATGCACATTTTAAGTGAAAAACTTAGTTTACTTGACCCAGCAAGGCAGACGATGAGGCTCAACAATTGGGCAAGGCATCGCAAAGGGGCAAAACGATGAGCAGAAATGTCTATGAAAGACGACCAATCTATTTTTAAGCTCGTCCAGTGGGCTGTCCTACAGCAATGTGGGCTCAAGTGAACTGTGTATAGGCGTTGCTGCACTCATTGGGCCGAGATGGTGTCATGTTGCAGTCATAGACCTGTCAGAACTCCCAAGTTATAGTGATTGTGCGGCATTGTAGGTCGTCATCGTTTCGAAAAGTAAAAATAAAAATCAACAATAGCGTAACCAAGAATATGTGTACACTTCCTGTGTTCCACGGAAATGTGTGCCAATTGCTTGAACAGAATGAGAAGCTTAAAAGTATATGAATGCATTTTGGGTTTGGTTGGAGCCAATTAAAAGTTGATTTTAAAATTGATTTGCTACCGGCAGCATAGCATATCAAGTTTCTCCTAATGTTGATGATGAAAGTGATTTACTATATCCAAGCCAAAACCAAATACAACATGCAACATGGTGCATAAGCCAGTCGTCTGTCTGCTGTCAGTCAGTCAGTCTTAAATTTTTTTTTTAATATTTGTGAAGCCGACACTCGGCTTCTAATGGACAGGCTCTAACGGTAACACAGAAAAGCTACACAAAGAAAACCCAAGATTCACTAAAGCGTAACTACTTTGTACATTGGTTAGAGCATGAAAGAGCAATTATTTTCGCCGTGACGAAGATTAAATGCTCTTGTATCTGATACTGTTACCAACTGCTCTTTTCGACCATTTGAAGGTACTCTATGTGTTCAAAATAGATATTTATTTACGTTTATATGTATAAAACTAGAAAGTTTATGCTATGAAAGCCATAATCTGTGATTATCTCAGCGTGCAAGCCGTCAAAAATAGTTTTGTTTCAATCAATATGCTATCTGATCAACGGAAATTAAATCAAATTTCCTTTCGCCGAAAATAATATGCCGCTGAGCCGTAGATGTCATCACTTGTCTTGATTAAGATTGTCTTAAAAGCGAACGCAAATTGTTTGCTTTTTACCTTTTATTTTGACAGATGAATTCAATCAACCAGCCAGCCAACGCATTCTGAATTTTCAAACAGTTGCCAGGTATATGCATCAAACAGATTGTGTTCGCGTGCCTTTAAGAGTATACCACATAAATATATTAACATATAACTATATTTAAATCAAAACCGGATAACGCACAAAGTAAAGATTTATAGCATGGCTACTTATGCTGCATTCAAACATGTTGAGCTTTACAATGTCGGCAAAGCCAAAAAGAGGTACTGATCTTATTTTCTCTCATATCTTTATTTAATATGTTTAAGAATATCCTAACTTGAACTTCCATTGTCGATTCATCGGTTAATTATTGCAGAATATTACTATTATCATAACATGAAACACTGATGAGCATTGAGTAGACTTAGGATGCCATTCGAGAAAACTCAACTGCAGGCGACGAAACAATTAAGATAAATACTTAAATATAGTAATTTAGTAATTTTTGTAATATTCATATGTGGCTTCTTGCCTTGAGTAAAATTGATGTTGGCAATGTTGTTCTGTTCACATTTGAGTTGTATTTTATAGTTAAACTAGAGAGAAAATGAGAGAGAGCGAGTTATTCAGTTTTAGCTTCAATCAGCTGTACTTTGTTTTTTTCTTTCTTATTTTGACACGACTCTCAAACAGTGGACGAGTATATACTAGTGGGTATGTATTGGTGCACATGCATACATACTTACTAAAACGAACTGTGCTCTCTGCCTTTCTCTCTCTCTCTCTCTCTCTCTCTCTCTCTCTCTCTCTCTGAGCGAGCGAGTTTGTACTTGCCTTACTCACTGTTTTTTTTTTGTGTTTTGAATCGATAAGAGTAGCCCGGTGCTCGTGTAGCTGCCGCTGGTGGTGGTAATAAATGCTTTTCACTTTTCCCGATGCACTCCAGTCATCAGCTTCATATTGAAGTGTTCACAACGTCAACGAGCGCAGAACGCAAAAGCAGACAACGTATAAAGATAAAAGAAAATTGAAAAGCACTTGGCTTTCTTGGCATTCTTTTCAATTTGCATTAAAGTATTAATTCGAATCCGAATCATATCATTTGAAAATAGCGTGGACTCCTGAAAATATTGCAGATCAATATAAAATTAAAAAGTGAATAATTACTTTTGTGAGTGTCATCTCTCCTTAGCTGAGCACAATAACTGAATGAAAACAAAAGGAAAATCCATTGAAAATTTGCAAACTGCTATCAAATTGTGAGCAGAGAATAGAATAGTCCTTTGAAATTTCCAACAAAATTATTACATTTGCATCTGTGTGCCATTACCACACATATTTATTGATTTTTTCTCAAACGTGCGCACACAGCATCCGTTGCAGGCGTCTGCTGCAGCACTTGCAGCATGAGTCATCAACGTGCTGCAGGTTCATCTCAAAATTTTGCTGACGGCTCACAGATTAAGTTTGCAAATTTTCCCTTTTATTCTGTAAACAGATTGTGTTCGCATGTCTAAGATTTTTCAACGTAAATATATTAATATATAATTATATTTAAATCAAAACCGGATAACGCACAAAGTAAAGATTTATAGCATGGCTACTTATGCTGCATTCAAACATGTTGAGCTTTACAATGTCGGCAAAGCCAAAAAGAGGTAAGTTTAAAGTTTCCAAATTGATTTCCCCAAATGCCTCTGTAAATTTACATATGAACACATGCGACGGTATGCATGAAAATATGCAGTTTTGTGGTTATGCAGTAATTTATCGTGCATTCACCTTGGGCTTCCCCCACATGGGCGCATGCAGGTTCCGCAAGCAAGTGTGTTAGCTAGCACCCAAGAATGTATCTTTATTGGGCCTCTGCTGCTTGCTGCCTGCTGCCTGCTCCCTGCTGCTGGCCTGGCTCTAAGACTAAGCAGTTCATTGATTTTTCGATTTGCTTTTCAATCTCTGCTTACTTTTAGCATGCAAAATTCTGTCTGGCTCGCCTCTCAAACACCTGGCGCGGTCTCTATTTCGAGCATTTCCATAATGACTTGGCTCTTTGATTCTTTTTACCACTAAGATAATAAAAAGAATAAACAAGAAATTCTTTAGTGGAACAAAGCATGGAGCCTTTAGTATACTCTACTTCCCACTAACTTTCATTCTGATAATCGATAGGATTATTTTATTGCCGGCCTAATGTTTTATAAAGAGACTATATAAAAGATTATCTAATATCGAATTGGATAATTTAATTATATTTGATTTTCAAACATTCAATTATCTGTATAATATATATTTATATTGGATATGCGAACTCTTATGATTAGACGATGAAAGAGAATTTAAGAGATGTTTATAAAAGTGATATTTTTAGCAATATTCCATAATTTTCTAAATAGATAAATTGTCGTATTACAATAGATGTGAGCTCAATTTCGTGCAACTATTGCAACTTGAACTTACGTTAAATGAGTAATTCATATCCACTAATTGGAAGCTCAGATTAATGCATAACAATGACCCTTTTGCAACCTTAGAGCTTTCGATCTTGGTAAGCGTACCTAAAGATATAAGCTTCACAGTATATGTACGAAATACTTATATATAAAATTCCCTTTTCTATAAAGGAATAAGTAGTTGCTATGCCAACGTTATTGATGTGCATATTTAGGACAAGCTGGCGAAGTAGGACAAATATACAAATTAATTTTTCCAAAAGTTAGTATTCATCCGATAAGTTATGGTTTCGTTTAAGTAATCAATTTATATACGAAATTTATATATATATATATAAAGATATATGTACATTTAAGGTGAGTACCTAATATGTATAAATATTAAATATGTATAAAAAATAAATAAATAGCAATGTATTGCCGCCACATTAGAAACATGTGACAGACATTATGAGTTGCGCATTCCTCAAGTTTTTTCGTACCTTGCTGTGCCTGTTGAAAATAGTTACACTGCCTTCCGTATTCAAATGTTTGGTCGATTTTCGTTAAATGATCTGTAACAATTCATACTAATTTGTTACAATACTTTTTTATATGCAAAATTACAAATTACAAAAGTAAAAAATCAAATTGATTTAAGGTTTTGCCTAATACTTGTATAACTGAAATCCCGATATGTGCTTTAAATAAAGTGCTTACAGTTTTAGCGCTTTTCAGAATCCACACGAACACTTGTTTTCACAATCTTTGCGAGAGTGGTTACCACATAATTCTCGAGGTTGACTGAAGCAAAGTATGACGAACCGTAGCTAGACACCAAAGTTTTGTGGTAACCGAGACGTTCCCTAAATGGCTATAGCTAATCACCTCATTAAGGTGATTAGTAATCAATAAATGCATGACTTCGAGTCTGGGGTTCAACTAGCATACATAAAGAAGTGTGGTTGTCGACTTTCACTTTGTTATGAAAAATTCGAATATAGATTCTGAATTTATCCACACTTGCGGATCCTCACACATATGCACATAATGGTTTGGTGTTTGGTGGAGCTACGTAGTGTGGCAACTTTTCTTTTTCTCTTTGCCATCTATATACTTTCTATGCATATAATCGATAATTATTGATCAAGCGCGCAAAGCACTATCGATAATTGACAATCTTGCTGCGACGCCGTCCAACAGAGCTGTTCATTTTGAGGTTCTCTGCGAGGTAAGCAATTATTTGATACTCTGCGTGGTGTATTGTAATTTATATTTATATAGGAGTCGTGCAACGTGTCGATGCAAAATTTATCTATTCAAAAATTGTATATGTATATGTACTATGTACTAAGTATTGAATATTCGAAACCGGAAAGATATAGTTTTTACCAGTGAACGATTACCAATATTAATTTATGAGATAGTTTTTTGAAATGTATATAACATGCCGATGGAGACGTGAACATCTCCAATTCGATCGATCTGAATTGAATGAATGAATGATAAATATCCGTATGAATGGCTCCATTATAACGTTGAGTTTCAGTTATTTGGTCATAAGTGTACCAAATCTGAAGAAATAAGAAACAACTAATGCTAGTGCTAGGGGTCAGGGTATATGCTAGTCGTGTGCACTCGACTAGAGCTTACTTGCTTTTTTCTATTTTTGACTGATCAATTTTTAACTATTTCCAAACATTTGAAATGCCTGCGCCGGCAATCTATCAAAAAGTGCAGCATCGAACAGCAGAAACTCTGGTTGAATGCACAGCTGCCGAACTGCTGGCGAAGCGCAGGGAAAGTAGTGCCAGACGGAGACCGGCCCCACCAGCCGAGTCATCTAGCCGTCAGTTATTGTTTCTGGCATGTCAAGCAATTATAATGGATACATCTAATCAACGTTTTAGGGAAATCAACAAAATCATACCACAGCACTGTAAATAACAATAACAACACTCAATTCTCGTGCTTGAGTTAAAATTTGATTATGTTTTTGTTTGCGGTTGCACGTTTTAAATGAAACAAAGCAAGCAGGAGAAGCAGCAACGGCACCAGCAGCATGCAGCATAGCAACAATAACGGTTTATTTGTTGCGCTCGAGCAGATCACTGCAGCCAATTTAAAGCAACCCAAGCTCAATAAAAACAACAAATGGACTCCAATGAACAATTACTCGGACATTTGATGTTACAGTCGAATGAGCTTAAAGTCGTTATTCATTATTTCTATACTCTATTTCCAAAAAGGGGAAAGAGTTAATTATTTTCATGCAATATCCGCATGTCGGAAACTTTCAACTCAAAAATTTCTACTTGATTTTCGTAATTGTACTTTGAAAATAATGTAAAAACGAGAGATTGATGAATCTTTTAGAGCCAAATTATAATCATTCATTTCAATAAACCAATCTATGCATCGATTCGTTGATAAATAGTTCTTATAATACAAACTTTTTACTTACATTACGACTAGTTGATAATTATTGATTTGTAAATAACGTATAATATGATTAGCTACTATATTATTGTAATATTTTAGGAATATAAAATCTGAATAAAAATTTTAAACATATATATACACATGTAGATGATCTCCTAAACATATCCAATGAAATGACCAATCGAGAGTAATTGTTTGCCTAAAGTATGTCGTTGTTGCAATTGTCACTTTTACTTAAAGTGACATCAAACAACTTTTACTTTAAGGTTTTATATAGAAGTGTTTTACCATTATCGTTGCATTTGGCCCAATGCAATTTAAGCTTTGTCTCCAATAAACTAGGTAAAAGCTCTAGGCGTCTATTGACTGTCTCCGAGAGCAAGTTTAGCTAGCGTCAGCTGCTGATGGCATATGAACCATCTGCACAGCGAATACTTACTGGTCAAGTTTACTTTTTGCTTTCTTACATTCTCTGGTCAATGGGAAAACATAATTTCAGATTTGCCTCTGAGCAGCAGTGCACATTGCAAATTTCATATGTGAAAGGCTTTCGAAAGTAAACGGGCTAGCACCAACTTTTTCAGCTCCTCGGCTACTGTGTGTTTAGTCTGTTAACTAAGCAATTGATTTAAATGAATATAGGCGCACAATGTTTATGTCCAGGTATTTTTTGAGTTTCCCTAATTATATTTTTGTTAATTTAATCTTTGTACTTTTGTAAAAAATTAATATCTCGCAGAGACTTACAAAGCTGGAGTAAATCAGTGAATATATCGAGCCGAACAATTATTTCCAATTTCATTCCTTTAATTTCCTCTCACGGACAATTCAATGCAACACGTTTGAATGATTAAGATACAATATTGTGAGAATAATTGAAATAAAATATCTTTTAAGGCTTTAATTTTACTAAAGTACTTTTACACTATATAAATAGATTAAACTCATTATTACATAACCCCTGACTTCTTCCAGAGTAATGAGGGCACCGGGTGGAGTCTCAAGTGACATTTTCGGATCTGACATGCCTCAAACTCCACGGAACGGCAAAAACCTTATGGCCTCGAATATATTCTCTGCCGATAAAGATGCCGGACAGAAGAACAACGGTGAGTGGTGCTTGTTATGCAATATTACAAAGAGTTTTACACAAATGTTACATCGGCTCAATTTCGCTTTGTTTGGTATTTTTTTACAACCCTTTATTACTTAATCTTAAAATGTTGTCCTACAAAAGCCAATCTTTTAAATCAAACAACTTGTCCTGATGAAGTATCTAATTGGTGATGTGCGATCAACTAAACGATTTCTTTTCAAAATGCTCAGCAATCCCAAATAATTCAAAGATAGAATGGATAAATTGTAAATAAACGCGAATACATGCCCAAACTCCAAATAATGTCAGGGTTTCAAGTTGTTAGATATTTAAAAGATACTAAGCTCTCTTTTTTTTATCTCAAACAATGTTTTGACTTTCCGAAACTAGCTATTGATAGCGTAAATTTTGATGGAATATTTCCTGCTTTCCTTTTCTCCCTTTCTTTTTCTATATATCTTTACAGTGCGGCAAGGAGCTCACAGATTCTATTTCATTGGTATATAAAAAATATAAATTGACCTACTTAACAAATCTTTGTTTTTAACTTTGTTATTATTGATTTGTTATTTAGTAACTTAAGTGTGCACAATAACTAAATAGAAAACTCTGATTAGTCGAAGTTTAAGAACGATTCTTCATTACACTCACCTTATTTTCAAGCACGATTCTAATATACCACATATACACAGGCAATTCATATTCAAATGTCTAAACCTGAATTGCAAACACGAAATCCAATATTAATTGTCCCCAAAACGTATTCGTTAATACCACAAACAAAGCTGCTCGAAAGTGTTCGATTTTCGTCGGCAGTTAACTTCTTGATTATGTTTTATGCAAGATTAAAGTTATCACTATAAATAGGCTAACGTCATTATTCTCACTTTATTTTGCTTCGGTGCGCAAATAAAACAAATGCCATCATGTTCTTAACTATACATTTTGCAATATACAAAACAGGCGAAACACCACGCAGGGGCCAAAAACCAGTGGACTCTTACTCACGTTTATTTGGTGAACCAGCTCGTCCCATAACACCTGGCAAGAATCACATGAAAAGCAACATTCCCTTTGGGCAAAACCCGAATACCGCTCAATTAATTTCCAAGGGAAATTATAACGGAAAAAGTGGTTCGGTGTCATCTGCATCATCTTCTGTTTCTTCTTCGACTGAGAATCTTAAAATTAATGGGGGAATAAGATCTGGTAAGTTGTTCTCTTAGTGCGCCTGACCAATGTTATTAACTTTCAATTTTTATACCTTAGAAGGAAATCCAGTTACAGGCGAGGGGTACAAAGCTGGCGCAACTGATTACATCCAGCCTGGACATATTAATGGCGGAAGTCAAATTATCAACAAGAATCGTATCCCACCTGGCGGTTATTCATCGGGACTCTGGTAATTCAAAATTACAGAGATGTCCAACAAAAGACAGTATGGTATATGTGCGCAGTAAATGACCATATAACAGACAGCCTTGCAAACAAATATATTCACAAACGAAAAACAAACGGAACCCCTTCTTTCTACATACGCAAAACTAGACGTAGCGTTCAAAATAATAAGTAACTGCAGAGGAGTATTCATATCGATCGATCGACATCAAGCAACAACGTGAAAAACAGAACAGGAATTATACAGCATTCGATCTATGAGTTTAAAAAAGAGACCGCTACGCTACAATAATGCTAACATAGCCGCTCAACGTCGGTCTTATCTGCATAACCAAGCCAAGAATCATTACACCACGAACCATTTTAATATTGTATCGAAATGTTTATTTATTTCAAATATTACTATATTACATATACGTATGTAAGCATATGTGCACTATAACATTTTGAATTTCGTTTATTTTACAGTCTAAGCTCATCATACATACAATACATATTGTCACAGCCCTACACAAAATCATTCATTTTAAAATGTACTACGATATTATCATTCTAATACTACGATATTAATATATGCCTTGTTCAGTAGGTAACGAAATAAAATTTACATTCATTTCTATGCAACAATCATTTTCAAACTTATTTCAACTCAACTGGAATATTAGACTTGTGTGAAATATATTTCCTTGAAAATATTGAAACCAAACCATGATTATTAATATTCATATTACAAACCGATCTCTTGTATATGTTCGAAATTGAGATCTTTTATACCCTATTCTGATGCCTAAATGGCATCGTACATTCTGCAGGGAACATAGTATATTTATTCAATTTTGCTTTGCATTAGCTACCAGATGAATGCCAAAAGTTATCTTTTTACAACAGTTGCTGTCTAGTAAGCCTTCAACTAAAAACTTATTTCGTACCTGTTAACGTACGAATACAATTTTAACTTCAGCGCTTAATATGCTGGAGGAAATATCTTGCCCGATTTCCAATTATAAAAGGGCGTCCACAGTAATTTATCTCCCAAATTTAAGCTTCATTATACTATTTCACGTAGTGATATAGTATATTGGGTTTGTGCAATGTCCGTCATGCTGTCCGTCCGTCTGTCCGTATGAACGCAAACCATTTCGACGCTATTGAAGCTAGAGACTTGAAATTTGAAATATATACTCGTGTATACCCTCGTCTGATAAAGTGTCAAGATTTTCCCGATACGCCCTCTAGGGGCGTGGCAAATCGGAAAATGCATTTTCCTGTATCTCAGAAACACTACTTCTAGAAGGACTACTTCTAGAGAGTTGAGATTTTAACTGAACACTCATGCCGACATCCCAAAATCAAAAAGCTATGGCGGATATATCTACGCCCATTGGGGGCGTGGCAAATCGGGTCAAACTGTATCTTCTACAGTTTTAAAGCTAGAACGCCCAAATTTGGCACGTGGGTTACTGTTGCGATCCTATAAAGATCGCCCACGCCTACTAGGGGCGTGGCAAATCGGATCTGAATATGTAGTGATTTTACTAGTTTCGTTATATTTTGAGCACTATTGATGCTAGAGACTTGAGACTTGGTATATATACTAGGGTTAACATCCCACGACCGATAAGCTATGGCGGATTTATCTACGCCTTCAGGGGGCGTGGCAACAAATATCAGCTTATATCTCCCACAGTTTTAGTGCTAGAACCTTCAAAATTGGATGCTGGGTTACTGAGGGCCTCCTCTATCGATTCCCCAAAAACTATTGTTGCGCCCCAAAAGGGGCGTGACATACAGAAAAATACCCTGTAATTTTCGCATTTTTCGAATGTAAGCATCCAAACTTTACAGTTATATTCTTAAACGCCCACTCTATGCACATGCCAAAAATTATTTGTCTACGGCCACTGGGGGCGTGGCAAATAAAAACTGAAACATCTGCAGCTTCTGAGCCAACAACGCGTCACATAATGACTTTGTGACCTTTGACCTCGTCTTTTGATTTGCCAAATTATATATATGGGCTTGAAAAGAATATTTTATTAATACAAAATAACTAAATAAAGAAAATGTAACAAAAATATCAACATGACCGCACCGGGGTTCGATGCCACACCTCGCCAACGAACTTATGTATATCACATTTTCTGAGTTGCCACCTCTCTCATTTTGAGAGTTGCCACCTCTCTTATTTGGAGATATGCCACATCTCTCGATTTAGGTGCGTGTTCTTGCTAAGGTAAGGCAATCGAGATAAATCGAGAGAGGTGGCACCTCTAAGCTTCGATTCTAATTGAAACTGTCTGGCTACCTCCCATGAAAAGTTTTAATCTGCAGCTAATTTGACCGGCGACAGTGGGGATTTAAGATTAAATTTAAAAAAATGTAATGTGATAGATGCCCCTGTGTGCTGTTGGGGCGTGAAATAGTATTTCGCTGTCGGTTGCGTCCGATAGCAACGTTCTTACTTGTTTTTACCTGATTTGCCGAGCTCCGATTTGTGTGGTGTATTTTATATACCACATATTTTTAGGGGTTTTTGATACCAGAATGTGTTCCGAATTTCAAGGCTTTCGCTACGCAAAGAAGGCCAAGCAGGCCAAGCGGATATTAAACTACCGGATTAATGCGGTCTCTTATGCAATGCAACTCTTATTATGATATTTTAATATCTATATTTTCAATATATTCAATTTTGCTACATTCTTTTTATACCCCCGTGAACCCATCGAAAATGGGGAATCAGAGTATAATAATATATTGTTAAAATGTATGTAATAGGCAGAAAGAGGCGTGGCCCCATAAAGTATGTATGTTCTTGATCAGCTCGATAAGCTGAGTTTATATAGCCATATCTGTCTGTCCGTTGGTATGAACATGTCGATCTCAGAGCCTGTAAGAGCTAGAGACTTGAAATTTGTATGGAGACAGAGCTTCCCCTATTTTCAACGATGAATGATACACAGTTTAATGTATCTAAACAACAGTGTGACCCTGCGTTATGAGCTCGAACAGCAATCCAACGACGGACTTACATGGTTGGCATCCTTACTAATTATTCGGAGGGAGCTGATAGCTTCATGAGGGTGTGGATATCAGATCAGCCGACAAACCCATAGATGGCGCTAATTTGGAGACAACTGTGGCTATCCTAAAATAAACTTTAAAAATACCAAATAACAGTACTCTCACGTTTTTCACAGATAGCTTTCAAATGTATAAATTAGGAGACTTTCCACTGCATACAAAAGTTTTCCTCAACTGAGCAAGGAGTGTTCTGTTTGTTCAATAGCGATAAATACATTAAAATGAATGAAAATTATTACGGTTTATTGTGGCAAGGGATTAAGACAAGTATTAAAGTGGAAACTTCAACTTTAATATTAAAAAATAAAATGTAAAACAAACCTACAATAATTAAAACAGCCTCTCTGCTGGGTCTTAGGGTATCGACACATATGCATTCATACATATTTTTTACTCCGCCCAAAATTATGCAGCACTTAAAAGCTTTTTTTTAGCATTCGAGGGCAAATTAAAAATTTTGAGATGTGTAGTCTAGTTATAGTAGAGTAGAGTAGAGTAGCTCTAGTAGAGTCTGCTCGACTGAGGGATACCTTGAACCCTCCGAAGAGCTGATATTCCAAACATTCTTATTTTACAACTCATAGACACACATATGCACGCACGCGTAACTGACTGCTCAGTTATGGTAACGACTGCGCTTGGGCTGCAACATGCATATATTGTTTGAAATTAATTGTTCAATGTAGATGGACTTTCTTATTCAAATTATCACATTGGAATAATATCATTCATAAGTCTCTAGTGTTTTTTTAGACTTGGGCAAAGGGGGTGAAGAATCAAAAATACAAAAAAATCAAAATTGTTTAAAATATATATGAATCTGAATCTAAGTGCAAAACTTGGGAACTATAGCTAGAAAGATGTACTACACTTAATTTTATACTTGAATTTCGATTTCACTTTTTATCGATAACATTAAAACAGAAACAGTATTCAATTATTTGATACAGGAACTTATAAAAATTTAAATTTCCTAGCTCTTATATGTTCTGAGATCGACGAGTTCATACAGTATCTAGGAGGAGCCCAACTAGGATGAACCCTAATCCCCGACAATCGAACTCGCACTAACTTGCAGTCTACAAAAAAATGGAATCTTTTTTGATAAATGACTTAAGCGGAGTCTGCAGTCACGTAACTGTTCTAATTTCAATTATGTTCCTTTACCGACAGCGCCACTTTGATGATCGAGGAGAAACAAGTCTAAATTCAATATTTCAACGGTATGATCCTATAGAAAATGCCAATCTCTAGATCGATTAGATTCTGAGATCAACGTATATACATACATATATACAATCAGATAGGCGGATCCCGTCGTGCTGGACAAAAATATTTATGGGCTTTGGCATGGCTTCTGCGTAATTCATACGCTTTTACAAAACCTTTCCACCCCGATTTCCCATTTCTAATGAATTGAGGGTATTTAAATATTAAATCGAAATTCGGATTGAAATTTATTCCGTAGCTCGCAAAACGTCAGCAAGTATCTAAAAGCTTTGGCATTTGGCATGCGCTTGACTTAAGTCAACTGAACTTAAATTTTATCTGAAGGGTAGCGAGGTAAAGTAGCCGCAATTTGGGGCTTGTTAATTACAATAAATGTCCATAAACTTGATGGGCTGGCATTAAAGTCAAAACGCTTGAAGAGCTTGCGCTTTTTTGGACACGTTAACGGTGACAACGACGAAAGCTGTACAAATATTCAGTTAAACTTGTAATGTTTATGTTTTATGGGAAATCTCAAGCCAACTGGAGCAGTTAGTCAGCAATATATCAGCTATTTATGTACAGGGCCTTAACGGCCCTATGCAAGCCACCAACCAACCGCGAGCTATCAGCTGGCCAAGTGAAATAATAGCAATTAAAGTAATGCAAACCAGTTTGCACTTAGCTTACTTTTTGGCAGCCCCACATATACGCATCCACGCTCGCACAAGCATGTGGTTTTGTTGTTTTGATCCATAAGTTCCAGTCATAGGCTTTTGTGGGGGCCCCTCTGACCTTGATACACATAAATTATTGTTCACATGCCACTGTGACGGCATTTGTGTAAGGCAATCATAACGAAATATTTGTTATTAAAAATGTTCATGCATATTTTTATAGTCGCAATTTGCGCATTGAGATTTTAATTAGGCCAAACTATTCCGTTTTTCTACACTAAGAAAAAACTTGTCAGTGTTAAAGGTAAATGTAGGTACCATAACAGCATTATGGAAATGGTGAACCTAGAAACAATCTGCATTATATTTTCATACCCTGAGCCATTGCCTGAAGAGGATGACAGGCGCAATGATCTTATAACCTATGTTATAAGATCTATCAATATACACTATGTGTGTTGTGATTCTACTTCGTCTCAAGCAGCGAAGTCGCGCTGATGGTGGGCATGATGCGTGTTACCGAGGTGATATGGGTTCAATTTATGAATGTTTTTATTATTGTATTTTGACAAACATTCTTTTCTTTTGTAATAGGCGTACGAGTATATTGTAAGTATACGATCGCAGTTCAGAGCATATCCTAGTAGAGCACACTAGACCAGAGACTTCTTACTTGACTATAATAATTGGTTGATTCGAAAGAAACGTAAAGTATCCAAGAATAGTCAGCTATAAATAAACTGACAACTACAAGACTTCGGAAGGTATTGCTTGCCGATTTCCTAAGTGACTAGGCTTATCTTTCGACAGGGAATGGATATTCTGCAGTCGGTAGCGCCAGACTGCTACTACTTACTTTTTTCTTTTTATACCCTGAACCCATTGAAAATGGGAATTCAGGGTATAATGTTTTTGTTGAAAGGCGCATGTATGTAACAGGCAGAAGGAGGCGTGGCAGACCCCATAAAGTATATATATTCTTGATCAGGATGACAAGCCGAGTTGATATAGCCACCTGTCCGTTCGTCCGTTCGTCTGTCCGTATGTATGAACGCGTCGTTCTCAGAATCTAAAAGAGCTAGAGACTTAAAATGTTGTATGTAGGTTCCTGTATAGCACGAAAAGACAGGGTTTCAGGGTTTATTTCAAATAATCGATAACTATCATCGTTTTAATGTTATCGATTAAAAACGATAATTTAAATTACGCTATAAAATTCAATCTAATTCATCTTTCTAGCTAGAGTCTTCAAATTTTGCATTTAGTGTTGATTAGGCCCTACGCAATTTCGGTTTTTGTTAAATTTTGGATGTCACGCCCCATTCGCCTCAAATTTTTAAGTTCCGTATATCAAATACTAAAGACTTATGCTTTGGCACATACATACGGATATGGATGACATGATCATGCCCAAAAAGTTTGATCAAAATCGTTGCTCTAGAAAAGAAGTTATTATACATTTAATTTCCCATATCATTGCCATGCAAAGCAGCCAAAGAACAGCTGACGCACCGACTGGCGTTTGTGTGTGCGTTCGCCTGTGTATGTGTGTGTGTATGTGTTGCTTGTAATGAACATACATATACATATGTTTTATAAAAGAAACGGAGAATGCACGGAATAGCGGTTCTTTGCAGGGTTCAGGGTATACCCTAGTCGAGCGGTCTCGACTAGAGTTTTCTTACTTGTTTATTTTAAAGTGAAATGACAGTTACCTCACTCAATGCATAGTATGCATAATGTAAGTACATAACTAGACGTTAAGAAAAGGAAGCTCAGTAAGTAAATACACACGAGCCAATTCGGTAGCCTATTGTAGTTTTTGTTCTGTTTATTGGTTACACCTAAACTTAATCACGAATGTTAATTTTGTTGTTTTGCCGAAACTTCATTTGGGGGTTCTTCCAACGGTTCCATGCGACTCAATACCTTTCGATTCAATGCAGTGCGAAATTCCGAAATGTGGCCGTCGGGCTAATTTTCGTCATTAAACGGCCTTGGTTATCGATCGCCGGTCGCCAGTTGCTGGATGATGTTTAGATGTGCTTTGCCAAATATCTGCCGAAAGAGTTGTTGGTGTTGTGTGCCGAGCTTGGGGCGTTGGACCGGAATTACATTCCAACTGAGATTAATGCAGATGACTGCCAACTATTTTTGGTTCTGTCTGGGTGGAAGCTAGGAGAGAGAAACGTAAAATCTGATTAAAACATCGATAGTCCTTGGAGAACATTGGCAGTAAAGTCTGCTAATTACAATTCACAGAGCCGCGTTCGGCGTTGCACCGCATCGCATCGATTCCACTGTTCCACGTTGCCTTCGCGAATCCAATTGGTGGCTGTTGCTTGTCCTCTGCCGGAGCGATTGCTGACCGTCAGCCCAACATGATGGACTCAGCACAAAACACTGAATGAGACGATAAGGAGCAGTGCAATCCTATTTATAAGGGGCTGCCGAGTGGCGAAAGCCTGTTCAGCTGCTTCATTCGGCAACAGCGGTCCTTTTACTATTACTTTTATTATACGCTTGCCGAGGGTACTTTAATTTTGCAGTACAATATGCAAGTATTTATACAGAGTCCTCTTTTTGTGTGTAGCAGTCCTCACAGTGTTATATATTACATTTTATATTACCACGACATGAGACATGTAAGACTTACGCATGTGAGACTTACCATAAAAACAAAAGATTGAAAAACCTTTTTTTTTATACCCTGAACCCATTGAAAATGGGAAAAAAGGGTATATTAGTTTTGTGAAAATGTGTGTAACAGGCAGAAGGAGGCGTGGCAGACCCCATAAAGTATATATATTCTTGATCAGGGTGACAAGCCGAGTCTATTTAGCCCTGTCCGTCTGTCTGTCTGTCCGTCTGTCCGTCTGTCCGTCCGTCCGTCTGTCCGTCTGTCCGTATGTTTGAACGCGTCGATCTCAGAAGATATAAGAGCTAGAGACTTCAAATTTTTTTTGGAAGTTCGTGTATATCACGATTCGATCGAGTTTGATTCAAATAATCGATAACTATCATCGTTTTAATGTTATCGTTTAAAAAACGATATCTTCATTTAGTTATAAAATTCTATTTAATTCATCTTTATAGTTAGAGTCGTCCAATTATTTTTTTATTAAATTTTGGATGCCACGCCCTCAAATTGCTAAATCACGTATTTCAAGTACTAGAGACTTGTGCTTTGGCACATACACACTTATGAATGTCATGATCACGCCCAACAATTTGATCAAAATCGTTCGACTAGAAAAAAGTTATTAAACATTTAATATCTCATATTATCGGCGTCTTGCAGCAGCAGCGAAGCTGATGAGTCATTATGCACAGTTAGCAGATTGTGTTCTTGTGCGTGCGTCTGTGTGTGTGTATGTATTGCTTGCTACATATGTACATACATATAAAAGTAACGGAGAATGTTAGCGGCTCTTAGGAATCGCAGTTCTTCGCAGGGTTCAGGGGATCTCTTTGCCGAGCAGTCTCGACTAGAGCACTCTTACTTGTTTCTATTTAAAATTTGACTAAAAAATGTTTACAAAATGTGATATTGAAAGCTGTTAACCTATTGTTGCCTCTATGGGCTTGTCCAAGGCAACTGTAATACTATTTGATCATACTAATATTCTCTACCTTATGAGTATATAGGGCATTTGATGTTCGTCATGCTGAAGCTGCATGATTTTTGTATATTTCTTATTGTAGTCTTGTCTGCTCGCATTGTCGGTTCTCATTGTTGTTGGGCTTTTCTTTAGAGCAGTTGATAATAATGATGATGAAGTTTGAGAAGGGTTCGCCTGGCCGAGTCGATATATTCGATATGTAGGCACCTAAAAAACGTGCAGTCTTCCACTTGATTGGACTCGATTTAATGCAGAAACAGAAATCTCTCTTTAGCAAGGGTCCGACTAAACGCGAAGCAGTTGGCTAGTAGCGCTTTTAACGCCTCGGCCTTGAGGCACCCCAACAGAATAGTTCTTTTCCCATGAACCAACAAACAGCAGGTGCACAGAGCTATCCGTTAGTGAGATCTAGAATCGCTTGCAAATGATTTCAATTGTGGGAAACTTAAGATATTCGATTCTAAGGTAATTGCCGGCGATTCCTTTGTACGAGATGCTGTAAATTCGCGTATTTATCATTTCAAAATTGAAGTCGTGACCCATGGCTTTCATAGCAAAATCCTGTCAACCCGGCAATGACATATGTGAAAACTCAGCTTCTCTGTCTGCCTGCCTGCCTACCTGGCAGGCAGAAATGTTGGGTTTTATCTGCAGACTGTCTGACGGATGAGGATCCTACTTAAGGCAGTTCGTTGCACTCGCGTTGAGAGTGAAATCCAAAGCCCCAGTAACAGCCACAGCATCATGAAACATCCTTAAAAGAACTTCAATTTCAAACAAAAAGCAACCAACGCCAGACTACAGGACATGACTACTACGACTCCGATTCTTTTATTCATTTTATTGTCTGTGAAGTTTCCCCGTTGCTTCGACTGGCTGACAAACAAGTTATGAACTCCTCACACACTCTCACACAAATGCACAACATAAGCGAATGCAGTTAAACAGGATAATAGTGCGCATAATGTGAACGACCTTACCAATTATCAACAACTGCAATTGCAATTGCGTGTCCAAGTAAATGCCATTCACATAAATCCTATTGCTTATTTGAGGTCGCGCTCTCAATGCGAAGACCGTTGCACTGTATATCAAATACATATGCTGATCATCAGATACTAGAGTGAAGCTAAACCCCAACTCAAAGCTGAGTGCACCAATAAGTTTCCTTACATATCCATGTACGAATATATTCATTTTATTTCGTAAACTCTCTTAAACTGGAGAATTAAGAACAGGGCTTGCCTGAAAATATTATTGAAACAGAAATAATTGATCTTCACCCATATCGCATATGGGAGTATATTGTATATTCTCCCCGAAATTTCAATAATATGAACTCTGATATTCACTAGATAATAATAATAATTATATTTTTACTCTCTTAATGGAAATAAAATCCCATCATCGTATATATGTATACATACAAAAATATAATGAATTATTTTACATACATGTATGCATTATTTTATTGATGTCAATAAATAAATGTACAGTAATATGATCAGTGATTCTAATTATGCGTTCTAGTAAGTGTTCGGCATTTTAGTGATGGTAAGCGACGGCTGGAGCGGAGTAAGTGGCGTAGTGGGCAGCGGGTGCAGCATAGTGGGCGACTTGAGCGGGGGCGGAGTAGTGGGCGACTGGAGCGACTGTCTTGACCACAGCAGGAGCAGCATAGTGGACAGCTGGAGCAGCGTAGTGAGCGACTGGAGCAGCGGCTGCATAAGTGGAGTAAGCAGGGGCGACAGTCTTGACAACAGCTGGGGCAGCATAATGGGCCACAGGAGCAGGAGCAGGAGCAGCGTAGGCGGAGTAGGCGGGAGCCACTGTCTTGACCACAGTGGGGGCAGCATAGTGGGCGACTGGAGCAGCGGCAATTGTCTTCACGACGGGAGCAACGGCGACGGCCTTGACGAGGGGTTCGCGGTTGACCACAGCGTTGAAGCCATTGACGGGATCGGCGGTGTATTGGACGGTGCGCTTGTAGCCATCGGCATCTACCAGTGAGTACTCGCCACGGACCACATCACCATCGCGCTCTTCCACCTGACCTTTGGAGTCGCCAGTCAACTTATCGTCGACGCCGTACGAAAAACGGTACTGCGGATGGGGATCATAGGTCTCATCGGACTTGACCACCACCTTCTGGGCCACAGCAAGGGGCGCACCATAGGTGGCAACTGGAGCAGCTGCGTGGTAAGCCTCGGGCACATAGCCAGCGCTGGCCACCGCGACGAAGGCGAGTGCGAAAACAAACTGGAAAGTAGCGAGGTAATCCATTAATACACGTATGTACACACACGAGCTATCCATTGTGCGTTCGTACTCACCTTGAATGCCATTTTGCTGTTTTTGAGATTTGGTCGAGTTCTTTACAGAAGTGAGCTTGATCTGCGAATGATACATTTCTGGGCGTAAGCCTTAACTTATATAGCAAATGTTCGACGCGGCAGCGCAGCTGCGAGTGAGCGTTTTATTTTCATGGTGACAGCAAGATTTAAATGTTTATGCCGTTGATTGTTGCTGCTTGCCGATTACTGCTACTTCCTGTTCGAAGGTACTGTGGGAGTGCTTATAATAATCATGTTTTGATCTACGAGAACCGTAACCAAAAAGAGAAAGATCCCTCACGAACAGGAACGGCGCACATGCAGAGCTTATACAAAGCAGATAATGCAGAGCTTAACTGTGCTTTATATACTACAATTGTTGAAATTCAAATCAAGAATTATCACCTATTGGACCTATTGGACTTATTTGAATATCTTAACAATGATTGGAAATCAAAGCCTAATATGACGACACGAAGGACGGCGGAGCAGTACATTTTTTTTCGTCAAACGCGCCTAGAATGTGATGTCCAACTCGATGTATCTGTTCAGGTATTCCATATTTTCAGTTTTACTTGCCTGATGAATTCCTGTACCTCTTCTTTTGAACATGGCACGATCTGGAGAGCGGAGAGAGTACGATTTTTTCTGTTTGCGCTGGGTGTGGTAGCCCTTAACTTTTCGGGTGATTTTCCACAACTTAAATTCTGCATTTGCAGGGAATTCAGCTTGTTGCGAAAAGTAAAATTTTAAAATGATTGGAAATCAAATGAATCTTAATTGAATGGGGTAAAAATTACATAAATGATATATCTACAAGTAGGAACATTAATTATTGAATTAATAACCATAAAATACTTGAAATATTTTCTACCTTGTTCATTATTTTACTAAGAATTGTAAATTAGTTACTTTTCGACTCAAGATTGTGTTGCATGCATAGTGTCTAAGCCCGAAGATATTAATATTTAAATAAAACAAATTTGATTGCAGATTGAAGAGCCCCAACTGAGTTCAATGTTCGCTGAGTAAAAACGCACTCATTAATCACAAATACAAATGGCTTAAGACATTACTCCAAATAGCTGCGCATTAACTTACCTGAGTAAGAAATGCTGAATTCGAATTAATTTAGGAAATAAAGTTCGTGAATGTGAAAGAGTTGTCAGCCTATCAGTTCAGCATATTCCCTTTATTCGGAAACATTGTATGTACATATATGCAAAGTTCAAGGACAGACCTGCTGCAATCGAATCCACAATATTACTGATTATGAACCATATAATCTCTCATATAAGCAGAAGTAATTTTGATGCAATTTGGAACTTATCTGCACATATGTGCATCACCTGAGATATTTTGATGGTTAACAAAAAATTCGCAAATCCTTTCTAAATAATTTACCCTGTAAGATTGCATTCGTAGCCGCTGGCGCTGCCGCTGCCGCTGTCGATTCCTCGGCATCTGCGTCTGCTGCTGTGCAGCTTGACAATCTCTTCGAATACAGCTTGCTCTCGTGGTGACTGCGCTAATTTCGAACATGATATGCAGAAGGCCACATTTAAGCACCTTACGATTACCGCTATGCAGACATAATCAAATCGGCTATCAGTGTACCACTTTGCGGCCGCCTATAAATACCTTTTGCACTCCAGAAGCAGTATCACTCGACATTTGCTCTTGTCACTGTAAAGAACTTAGCCAAACCCCAAAAACAGCAAAATGGCATTCAAGGTGAGTACGAACGCACAATGGATAGCTCGTGTGTGTACATACGTGTATTAATGGATTACCTCGCTGCTTTTCAGTTTGTTTTCGCACTCGCCTTCGTCGCGGTGGCCAGCGCTGGCTATGTGCCCGAGGCTTACCACGCAGCTGCTCCAGTTGCCACCTATGGTGCGCCCCTTGCTGTGGCCCAGAAGGTGGTGGTCAAGTCCGATGAGACCTATGATCCCCATCCGCAGTACCGTTTTTCGTACGGCGTCGACGATAAGTTGACTGGCGACTCCAAAGGTCAGGTGGAAGAGCGCGATGGTGATGTGGTCCGTGGCGAGTACTCACTGGTAGATGCCGATGGCTACAAGCGCACCGTCCAATACACCGCCGATCCCGTCAATGGCTTCAACGCTGTGGTCAACCGCGAACCCCTCGTCAAGGCCGTCGCCGTTGCTCCCGTCGTGAAGACAATTGCCGCTGCTCCAGTCGCCCACTATGCTGCCCCCACTGTGGTCAAGACAGTGGCTCCCGCCTACTCCGCCTACGCTGCTCCTGCTCCTGCTCCTGTGGCCCATTATGCTGCCCCAGCTGTTGTCAAGACTGTCGCCCCTGCTTACTCCACTTATGCAGCCGCTGCTCCAGTCGCTCACTACGCTGCTCCAGCTGTCCACTATGCTGCTCCTGCTGTGGTCAAGACAGTCGCTCCAGTCGCCCACTACTCCGCCCCCGCTCAAGTCGCTCACTATGCTGCACCCGCTGCCCACTACGCCACTTACTCCGCTCCAGCCGTCGCTTACCACCACTAAAGCGTTGAGATCTTGTTCCTATTTGATATGTTATCGTTGTCCATTACACTGTTCACTTATTTATTGACCTCTACAATAAAATAATGCACATATGAGATACACTTGTCAATTTCTACGTCGTTTCTCAGCTTTCATAGCCATAGAGTTTTATATATTAGGGATCAGTTCGTATATTATGGTTGCAGTTTTGGGCTTTTACAGAATATGACGTGTCGTGTCTATCGCATAACATAGTAAAGTCCTTAATTGATTATACGATTTGATTTCGGCACAAGCCATTTACAATTAAATTTAGTGCGACATTGAAATTCCACAGTCGAGTACAATTCTCAATCACTGCTTCATTTGTTCCACTGGCCAACAATCGCCATAGAAATTAACTAATCCCATCAGCAAACAATGTTTCAATACTTATAGCCATGACTGTAGGTATATTCATATATATGTATGTATTATATATTATATCAGAGTAACTTTATTATTAAATCTTGATTTCACTTGATTATTTAACAAACTATCGGCAACTCCGGCATTTCTCATACCGAGCCAAACATGACTCGCTAAATTCAACTCAATTGTAACAGGCTTGTCATCGGATATACGCATGTCAGACGAAGTAGGAGTTGAGTGTATCAAAGGTTCTTTTCCCGTTTCTTATGTTTACTTGAGGAGTGCGTAATCTGAACCTTTCCCCCTCATTAATCAGACCTTTTATTATCTGCAAACATTGCTGGCATCACTTTAATAAACTCAAGATTTGAATAGTTAATGAACCAAATGAAAATATAATAATACTCAGGTACTTTTTAATATGCATATATATATATATGTATGTATAAATATCCACTATTCATCAACGTGATCATTCTTCCAGCAACGACCCTAAACGGAATTCTTTCCGATTTGTGACCTGTTTAGCTTTACATTATTTTGCAAACAGTTTAGTTTAGTTTAGTCATTTCACACCTATATGCATTGGACGCATTATAACTGAGTAAGGAGAAGCGTTCGCATGTGTGCGCTTTTTGGTGGCATGACTGGGCACTTACTCCACAAGTCATATATGGAGTGAAGCAAAAGCAACAAGCTGAAAGCTCAGCCATTACAAGCTGAGCGTCGTAGGCATGAGTCCAATATTGGCTGTATTTGTGGGAAGCCAGTTTTCGTCCGATTGTGTGTATTTTATAGGTCATTGCAGTGGACAGCTGCTGAGAAGGGTGTGTGTGTCAAGTGCAATGCTGGTATCCATCAAGTTGTCTTTATTGGGTTACTTACATGACTCGACTCCCCACCGTCTGCGAGCTCCACAGCTATCAAAGTCCAGATGCTTGCTCAAGTCTTTTGTTTGCCGGTTGTTTTCTACCGCTGTCCGTCATCCATTCATGTTGTCCAAATGGGTGTGGCTGGTGGGTGCAAATCACCAAATCGATCGAGCGCCAACTCGTTTAATAAATTAAAGAAAAAAAAAAGAACAATAAGCGCCATGCAAATGAATTCAAACTCAAATTATATTTATAAAACTTACCAAAAAGTGAGAGAAAGGCCAGAAATAATGAAGTTTGAAGCTGGATTGAAGTGGCCCTGGTCAGCTGCCCACCGATTTCGACTATAAATATAAATGCAATGGATGCTCAATTACTATTCACAGCACAGACTTCGACAGCAGGAGTACATCGATTTCGCAGCTATATTTTACTCTTCAAATCACCAAATCTGAGCATAATGGCTTTCAAGGTATGTGAGAAATCCCCTTTAAAAGAATATCTGTTCAATTTGTCATTGTTGCAGTTCGTTGCACTGGTCTCGCTTATCGCAGCCGTATCAGCTGGCCTCATACTTGTGGAGCACCACGAGCAACCGCAGCTTTACCACACACATCCCCAGCATTTGATCTATCAGAAGCCTCATGATATTCAATCGCTTGCCCACGCTCATGAGGTCTATCCCGATGATCCTCATCCCAAATACAATTTTGCCTACGATGTGCAGGACGCTGTATCTGGCGACTCGAAAAGTCAGGTTGAAACCCGTGATGGCGACGTGGTGCAGGGAGAATATTCCTTGGACGATGCCGATGGCTTCCGTCGCACCGTTAAGTACACCGCCGACTCCGTCAATGGCTTCAATGCTGTCGTTCAGCGCGAGCCCCTGACCCACATTCATCACAAATTGGTTGCCGCTGCTCCAGCCGCACCTCTGCAGTATAATCAGTCGGCCGCAACGGCGGTGTTGAAGACTCCTGCGCACTACACTGCACCCGCTTATGTGGCGCCCACTCATTCTGCTCCCACCTACAACGAACACCACGAGCACGAGCCTCAGCACCACCAGCACCATGACCATTATGCTACCTACGAATCGGTGGCCCCAGCCACACATGCTGCCCACGATTATTATCACCACTAGAGCTGCGCCGTGCGACGTCCATAGCAATATTGCATGCACCATCCCACATTTCTATTACTAAACATTCATAGATTCCTAGGCTCTGTTATATAGTTCTATTTTGAATATTGTGTTAAATATATAAATGCATAGAAAAGTTCTTTACTGTCTCCATTAATATCTCACAAATAGCATCGAATATACTACAATTAAATTCGAACATGTTTAGGGAAGTAGAAATGGTAGTCCGGCTTTAAAGTACCCTGAACATATGGCATGGTATGGCATAGCTTAAGCTAGCAGTTCCAAGTAAATATAGAATTATTATGATAATCGTTGCTGTTCGTCCGTGGCCGTGTAAGCTGAAATTCAAAAGATATGCAAAAGTATTCAAAATTAGAGTACACATCTGCTGTAGAAAATGGAGTAATAATGTCTCATTATACCCTGAACCCATTGAAAAGTGTTATAATTATTTTGTTTTGTTTCAAATAATCGATAACTATCATCGTTTTAGTGTTATCGACTAAAAACCGATATCTTCATTTAAAATTCTATTTAATTCATCTTTATAGTTAGAGTCTTGAAAATTTGTATTTAGTGTTATTTGAGCCTTACGCATTTTCGGTTTTTGTTAAATTTTGGATGCCACGCCCCCTTCGCCTCAAATTGCTAAACCACGTATTTCAAGTACTAGAGACTTGTGCTTTGGCACATACACACATATGAATGTCATGATCACGCCCAGCAAATTTTATCCAAAACGTTGGTCTAGAAAAAAAGTTATTAATCATTTAATGTCTCATATTATCGGCGTCTTGCAGCAGCAGCGGAGCTGATGAGTCATAATGCATAGTTAGCAGATTGTGTGCTTGTGCGTGCGTCTGTGTGTGTGTGTATGTATTGCTTGCTACATATGTACATATAAAAGTAACGGAGAATGTTAGCGGTTCTTAGGAATCGTAGCTCTTCGCAGGGTTCTGTTAGTCGAGCAGTCTCGACTAGAGCACTGTTACTTGTTTTTTAAAAGTCCTATTAATTTCAGCATTTAAGCCAGACTTCGAATTCAACAGAGACTTCATTAAACGAGTGGCAGTTAGTCATATGAAATGCATATAACTTTGTCCATTGGGAACGTGGGTCGACCTGTATTTGCATGCTGCTCCGTAGAACTCAAATATTTGATACGATATTATTTTCTTAAACTTGTTCATTAATATTTGTGAATGCTATTTAAGTTCATTCTAGAGTTATGAAATAGAGCATGACATAAAATAGATGTTTTGTTGTTTCTTTACTGACAATCCACACAGAGCACACACTTGTGCACATACGCGATTTGTAATTTATATAGTTTAGCTCTATTTAACTCGATCTACTTCACTTTTTTCGCGAATAAACCAACCGGTTTTGGGCATGCCGAAAAGTATCCGGTAGCAACAAAGACTACTTTTTATTTCTATTTTTACTTTTTGCAATTGTAATGTCGCGCACACAAATTGAATGTCAAATAGCCGCGGGCAGTACTCTCGCTCGATGTCTGGGTAGATCAGAGCCCGGAACCTCGACAGCGAATGCGTCCGTGAGCATGAGCAATGGTATGTCCAATTGCCAGACAAGACCCAATTTGCTCCACATTACTCAAGCAAATGCTCCAATGTATTGCGGTCGCCCTGTACTCGGCCCGGTTCAACTTGACTCGCTCTTGCGCTCCTCATTGTCTTCGACTGAGCTTGTGTAGTTTTCGTAATAATAATGAGCAGCGGCAGCATACACAAAGCCTCGACACACGCACATGTCCATTACGTTTGCTCTATAAAAACCGAAGTCTGCTTAATTTCTAATCATACTACAGACTTCGACCCATCCGTCAGCACACGCTTTCAGTAACACTCCGAACTCCTTAAAATGGCATTCAAGGTTTGCCTATCTCATTGAATAAAAAAAGCATCTAATCTAAGCCGCACTCCTTTCCAGTTTATCGCACTCTTCGCTCTGGTAGCCGTCGCCAGCGCTGGTATTCTGCCCGCCCCACAGGTGTACCATGCGGCACCCGTCGTTGCCACATACGCCGCCCCGGCTGCCGTCGTCAAGACAATTACGCCTGTGGCCCAACATGTGATCACGAAGGCTGCTGAGGAATACGATCCCCATCCGCAGTACAAATACGCCTATGATGTGCAGGATGCTCTCTCCGGCGACTCTAAGAGTCAGATAGAGGAGCGCGATGGTGATGTGGTCCGTGGCGAGTACTCACTGGTAGATGCCGATGGCTACAAGCGCACCGTCCAGTACACCGCCGATCCCGTTAACGGCTTCAACGCTGTGGTGAACCGTGAGCCCCTCGTGAAGGCCGTCGCCGTCGCTCCCGTTGTGAAGACCATTGCCACTGCTCCAGTTGCTCACTATGCTGCCCCGGCTGTAGTCAAGACTGTCGCCCCTGCTTACTCCACCTATGCTGCCCCTGCTCCGGTTGCCCACTATGCCCCAGCTGTTGCCTACCATCATTAACTATGTTCATTCTCTCGCTGATCTGTTATATATTTTAATATAAGTGAATAAATGTTATAGATACTATAAAAATAAATAATTTTTTGCGTTTAATTTCCCACTGGTCGAATATGCCCAAACACCTAAGAGTTGCTCTTCACCGGAACTATTGTACTAATTAAATTTGGTGCGAGTTTTGAATTCAAAAGTACAGAGAGACTTTCCATACCGCCTTTATACGGTATAAGCTGCTACAATTGTAATGGAAATACGCCAATCTCAATATAAACAAAGTATGCATATTTTTTGCAGTGGGTGTAGCGTTTTCTTGAATTTCAGGTATGGGTTCGAGTCCCTGTGTCGTTATTCAGTTATAAATTTCTATCTAATTCATCTTTCAAGCTAGAGTCTTCACATTTTGCATTTAGTGTTATGTGAGCCTTATACAATTTCACTTCGTGAATAAGTATAATAAAAGTGGCAAGCCTAGATAAGTTGTGTAGTCTATAGTTTAACAGTAAAGGACTCAGAGTTATTGATTTGCAAAAAATGAAGTATATTTTCCTTCAGAACATGACCGGAATGAATATTCATTCTTTTTAGTTCTGTTAGACTACGTAAAGTGTGATTCGAGCTTACGTTTTGTATATCACCTATGTACAAATATCTCTATTAAGATGACCCGCTACATTATTATTAAGGACTCAGACGCTTGCCGCATGAAATTAAAGATTTAATACTCACTCACGAAGTGAGAGAGTATATTACTTTTGTGCACATCTTTCCACCCCAAGAAATTTACATATTCGATTATTGATGCATTGTGTAGCTTCTCTACTGATGTACCAAATTCCCCGGCCCCAATGAAACATAACACCTCACAATTGACCTGTAATTTTTCCGAGAAGACCATGGCAAGTGGAAAACAACCATATGTTACAAAGTCTGTGTGTGAGCTGTTAGGGTTAAGACAATGACTGCAGAATTCGTATGTTTAGCTTTAGAATTTAACACATTATCTATTTTCATAGTATCTATAACATTTATTCTTTTATTTTAAAATATATAACAGATCAGCGAGAGAATGAACATAGTTAATGATGGTAGGCAACAGCTGGGGCATAGTGGGCAACCGGAGCAGGGGCAGCATAGGTGGAGTAAGCAGGGGCGACAGTCTTGACTACAGCCGGGGCAGCATAGTGAGCAACTGGAGCAGTGGCAATGGTCTTCACAACGGGAGCGACGGCGACGGCCTTCACGAGGGGCTCACGGTTCACCACAGCGTTGAAGCCGTTAACGGGATCGGCGGTGTACTGGACGGTGCGCTTGTAGCCATCGGCATCTACCAGTGAGTACTCGCCACGGACCACATCACCATCGCGCTCCTCTATCTGACTCTTAGAGTCGCCGGAGAGAGCATCCTGCACATCATAGGCGTATTTGTACTGCGGATGGGGATCGTATTCCTCAGCAGCCTTCGTGATCACATGTTGGGCCACAGGCGTAATTGTCTTGACGACGGCAGCCGGGGCGGCGTATGTGGCAACGACGGGTGCCGCATGGTACACCTGTGGGGCGGGCAGAATACCAGCGCTGGCGACGGCTACCAGAGCGAAGAGTGCGATGAACTAGTTAAAAGAAGTCATCAAATTGTTTAGTCCGGATGCAATTACTTTTCTATTAGCCACATACCTTAAATGCCATTGCGTCTGGGTTGAGTTGAGTTGATGTTGAGGGCTGACAGCAAGTTGAACTGTGATACCTGCTGCTGCTGACTGCGGCCTTTTATATATGTAGAGCAACCCATGTGCACAACATGCCGAATCGTTGAATGCCTTTACGGGCTGAAGTCGCGTAATTAGTGCAATTCACGTATGCTAAGTGTGTATGGAAAATGTTACACTAAAAGCGAATACAAACACATTTCTAAGTCTGTGTGCGCGCGTTGTGTGTTGTCATCTAACAAACTTCATTTGTTTGAGGGTGGCAGTGGCATAGCTGGTTTTCATAATAAGCTTCACTAAGATGCAGAAATGTATAAAAATAGAAAAATGTCTATAAACGCGCAATCCATGACGAAGATTATACTATTAAGATATTTTTTAATTAAGAAAAATATTTATGAATAAATCAAGCATTCCGCAACGAAATTGGAATTTTGTTCATAATAAAACTAATATTTAAATGTAATCTCGTAGGTATACCCTGAACTCATTAAAAATGCAGGTGTGACTTACAGTATACTTATTAAATCTATACACAGTACGCGTTCGCCATTTTTTCCATAGTCCTACCCATTTACTTACCGATAAACATCAATAATGTGATTTCCTTTAAGAAATCTAGCTTGCATATCATATAAGATGGAACAGATTTGATTTGCTGTGGGGATTCTTGTAATGAATTAAAAAAAGCGTGTAGAACAAAAGTTATCCGTCATTTAATTTCCTATTTGGGGAATCCAAGTTTTTCCAAGTTTTTTATTATACCCTGAACCCATTGAAAATGGAAAAAAAGGGTATAATAGTTTTGTGAAAATATATCTAACAGGCAGAAGGAGGCGTGGCAGTATATTAAACAAAATTAAACAAAAACCGAAAATGCATAAGGCTCAGAAAACACAAAATGCAAAATTTGAAGACTCTAACTATAAAGATGAATTAAATAGAATTTTATAACTAAATGAAGATATCATTTTTTAATCGATAACATTAAAACGATGATAGTTATCGATTATTTGATTCAAATGGTAAAAATTTTAAGTCTCTAGCTCTTATATCTTCTGAGATCGACGCGTTCAAACATACGGACGGACGGACGGACAGTACGGACAGACGGACAGGGCTAAATCAACTCGGCTTCTCTCCCTGATCAGGAATATATGTACTTTATGGCGTCTGCCACGCCTCCTTCTGCCTGTTACATACATTTTCACAAAACCATTATACTCTTTTTCCCATTTTCAATGGGTTCAGGGTATAACAAGTAAGAACGTTGCTGTCGGACGCAACCCACAGCGAAATACTATTTCACGCCCCAACAGCACACAGGGGCATCTATCACATTACATTTTTTTAAATTTAACCTTAAATCCCCACTGTCGCCGCTCAAATCAGCTGCAGATTAAAACTTTTCATTGGAGGTAGCCAGACAGTTTCAATTAGAATCGAAGCTTAGAGATGCCACCTCTCTCGATTTATCTCGATTGCCTTACCTTAGCAAGAACACGCACCTAAATCGAGAGATGTGGCATCTCTCCAAATAAGAGAGGTGGCAACTCTCAAAATGAGAGAGGTGGCAACTCAGAAAATGTGATATACATAAGTTCGTTGGCGAGCGTAGAGGTGTGGGCTCGAACCCCGGTGCGGTCATGTTGATATTTTTGTTACATTTTCTTTATTTAGTTATTTTGTATTAATAAAATATTCTTTTCAAGCCCATATATATAATTTGGCAAATCAAAAGACGAGGTCAAAGGTCACAAAGTCATTATGTGGCGCGTTATTGGCTCAGAAGCTGCAGATGTTTCAGTTTTGATTTGCCACGCCTCCAGTAGCCGTAGACAAATAATTTTTGGCATGTGCATAGAGTGGGCGTTTAAGAATATAACTGTAAAGTTTGGATGCTTACATTCGAAAAATGCGAAAATTACAGGGTATTTTTCTGTATGTCACGCCCCTTTTGGGGCGTAACAATAATTTTTGGGGAATCGATAGAGGAGGCCCTCAGTAACCTAGCATCCAATTTTGAAGGTTCTAGCACTAAAACTGTGGGAGATATAAGCTGATATTTGTTGCCACGCCCCCTGAAGGCGTAGATAAATCCGCCATAGCTTATCGGTCGTGGGATGTTAACCCGAGTATATATACCAAGTCTCAAGTCTCTAGCATCAATAGTGCTCACAATATAACGAAACTAGCAAAATCACTATATATTCAGATCCGATTTGCCACGCCCCTAGTAGGCGTGGCCATAAAATTTTTTGGGCGATCGTAACAGTAACTTACGTGCCAAATTTGGGCGTTCTACCTTTAAAACTGTAGAAGATACAGTTTGACCCGATTTGCCACGCCCCCAATGGGCGTAGATATATCCGCCATAGCTTTTTGATTTTGGGATGTCGACATGAGTGTTCAGTTAAAATCCCAACTCTCTAGTCCTTCTAGAAGTAGTGTTTCTGAGATACAGGAAAATGCATTTTCCGATTTCTTGTCGCCCCCTAGTGGGCGTATCGGGAAAATCTTGACACTTTATCAGACGAGGGTATACACGAGTATATATTTCAAATTTCAAGTCTCTAGCTTCAATAGCGTGGAAATGGTTTGCGTTCATACGGACAGACGGACAGACGGACGGACAGCATGACGGACATTGCACAAAACCAATATACTATATCACTACGTGAAATAGTATAAAAAGTTATTAAGCATATAATATCTCATATTATCGGCGTCTTGCAGCAGCAACGATGCTGATGAGTCATAAAGAACAGCAGATTGTGTGCTTGTGCGTACGTCTGTGTGTGCTCTTGTGCGTGCGTCTGTGTGTGTGTTTGTATTGCTTGCTACATATGTACATACATATAAAAGTAACGGAGAATGTTAGCGGCTCTTAGGAATCGCAGTTCTTCGCAAGGTTCAGGAGATCTCTTTGTCGAGCAGTCTCGACTAGAGCACTCTTACTTGTTGATTTCTTGTCGAGACCGCTCGACTAGGGGATACCCTAAACATTGCGAAGAGCCGCGATTCCCTTCATTCTCCGATTCGTTCATATACAGGCGCACGCACATACAAGCGCAAGTCGCTGCGTTAGCTGTGCTTGGGCTACTGTTTGCATGCCGATAATATGAGATATTAAATTTTTAATAACGTTTTTTTCCAAGACGAAAGTTTTTGATCAAACTTGCCGGGCGTGATCATGTCATCCATATGTATGTATGTGACAAAGCACACACATCTCTACTACTTAAAATACATATTTTACAAATTTGTGGGGAAGGGGACGTGGCATCCAAAATTTAACAAAAACCGAAATTATGTAAAGCTCAAATAAGAACAAAATTTGAAGACTAGAAAGATGAATTAGATAGAATTTTATAAGTGAATTAAGGTTTTTGATTTTATTCGATAACAATAAAATAAAAATATATAGTTATCGATTTTCTGAAACAGGTTCGATATACGCGCCCTACATAGGGATCTAAAAAAATTTGTAGGTTCTGAGACCGACGCGTTTATACCTACGGACAGACGGAGAGGCAGACAGACGGACAGGGCTAAATCGACTCCGCTTGTCTCCCTGAACAAGAATATATATACTTTATGGGACTGCCACGCTTCCTTTTACCTGTTACACACATTTCAACAAAAGGTATAAAAATATCGACATGACCGCGATGGGGCTCGAACCCACATGTGTCTTTGCTAAGGTTGTAATCTTAGATGCAAATTGAAACTTCGATAGTCACCTCCGATAGTAATTTTTAATCGGCAGCTAATTTCAGCGTCGGCCGTGAAGAGTTAAGATTATTTTAAAATATAATGCGATAGATGCCCTTGTGGGATGCTGGGGCGTGAATAAGTATTTCGCAGTCGGTTGCGTCCGAGTGCAACGTTCATACTTTTCTTTTCTTCAGAAATCTCATTTTCTGTAATAAAATGCGAGCTTCCGAATCACCTACAACAAATTATTAATACTACCCAACTGTGAGGAGGGGTATACCTGCCCTCACGGTTAATACCGCCAAAGTTTTATTATTAAGACACTCTGTATTGATGTAGGCTATATAATATCGGTTTTCTTTTTAAATTAAATTAATTAATGGAAATAAATAAGTGAATTATATTATTCAATTTTTGCAGTATTATCAATTGTGAGGGAGGCCAAAAGATGCAGACTACGGTGACAGCGCTTTGCTCGTATTCTTGTTTAATAGGTATTTAACAAAACATCAATAGCTCGGCGCTTTATAGAGAATGTGGGAGTTAATGAATATATTACGTTTTTCAGCCATTCAGAGCTTATACGATATATGCATGGAGCGGATATCGTGGGCTTATCTTTATTATGTTTATAGACGTAGTACTAAGCACTCGAAATTCAATATTTTATAAAAGCTAATATCTCATAAATGTAATTTAATAAAATATCGTGATTAAAATTTTCATTTAAAGGCCAATGCGCATATTTGAAATCCAAAATGGGGTTCGATATTCGCACATCATCAATTTTCAATGCATTTATTATTTGTGCAATAACTGTAAATAGCTGGGGGTATAGCTGAAGAGCCAACACCATATAATAAATAAATATATATATATATATATATATATATATATATATATATATATATATATATATATATATATATATATATATATATATATATATATATATATATAAATATATGCTCGATGGGTTTTTAATTAAAGATTCACATTTGAACAACTGTCCGAGTTGGAGAACCGAAGAACGTACGTGACAATTATACGTGACGAGCCAGGCTGCAGCCACCTCCAATATGGTGCCGAAAGTGACTTCCAATTAGGTGTGATCAATGTCAGCGATTGACTATATAACCTTATGTTCACCACTTGGTCAGACAATCAGTGTTCAGCTTCTGCATTAAACAGCACTCAGTAATCCTCCAAAGCAATCCATAAGAAATGGCTTTCAAGGTACAGTTGGAAATACCAATGATTTCGCTAGGGGACTTATCTAATCTCGTCTGTGATCCATTCCACAGATCGCATTCGCATTAGCAGTGCTCGGGGTGGCACAGGCGGCGGTATTGAGGACTGTGGCGCCCGTTGCAGTGGCACCCGCCCCTGTGTTGGCCAAGACTGTTGAGCTGGAGGAGATTGATCCGCATCCACAGTACTCGTACAGCTACGATGTTCAGGACAACCTATCCGGAGATTCCAAGGGTCATGTGGAGGAGCGAGATGGGGATGTGGTCCGTGGCGAATACACCCTGATCGATGCCGATGGCTTTAAGCGCACCGTCACCTACACAGCCGATTCCATCAGCGGCTTCAATGCCGTCGTCCGCCGTGAGCCTATCGTTGCCGTTGCTGAGCCTGTGGTAAATGCTGCTCCTGTAGCTATACCTGCTCCTTTGGTTCGCTCTGCTCCAGTTGCTGTTGCTGCTCCCATAGTCCGCTCAGCTCCCCTTGCAGTTCCTCCTTCGGCGATTTCTTTAAAAACAGGTGCCATCGCAGCCCCCCTGAGATACACAGTGCCAGCTTATGCCGTGCGGAACTTGTAATCTGAGCAGATTTTACTTCTAAGTCCTTTTTCATAATTACAAATTATTAAATATGATTGTTTTCTTTACAAATCTGGTTGTTTCTTAATAGCATAAATGGAAATGTTACTTTTCAGCCAGTTCAAAAGCAGAATATATATATTTTTAAAGTATTAAAATATATTTTTTTAATATATGTATATAGTTTTAAATATTTGAATTCTCTTAACAGAAAGCCAATGAAACATAAATATAAATAAACTAAAGCGATTAGAAATATGAAATGCTTATAAATGCTTGTGTCAAACTGCAGACTATTATATTCGGCTGCTGTTAATCTCCGTTAAGGAAAGGTATTATCGAGTCATAAGCGAAACAATCTTCAGAGCAATCCAGCATTAAAACATTAATGTATGTATTTATGCATTTAATTCGATACCGCCCTCAAGGTGAAATTGTGAAAGCACTAAGACACAAATTAGCTCGCGGTCACACGGCACCAATTGATAAAGGTGTGGTCGTGTGGCTGTGTATTGGAGACCACTTACCTGTAGCATTAATCTGCACATATTTACATGTCGAAGTTGTTGCATAAATATGTGTTATATGTGTGTACTACACATATCTAGTTTTATTCGCAATTACCTCGCTCGCAGTCGAAATATTAACAAAAATAAATAAGAGTGACAAAAGTATGTTGAGCAAAAGCGAACAAAATAAATGAAATGAAATAAAATAAAAATATAATTATCATTCCAATTTCTGTTAGCTACAGCAAGAGTATAAAAACGAGTGTTGGGCAGTCTGCAACTCATTCCACAGCTTCCCTGCATTCACATCACCGGTTGGATATTCGCCAAGCTCTATACGCCCATTCACCATGGCCTTCCAGGTACGCCGCGACTCACAACGCTTAATAAATTAATACTTTATTTGTATATCTGTATCATTCAGTACCTTGCCATCCTTGCGCTCTTTGCCGTCGCCAGCGCCGGAGTAGTGCCCGTCCAGCAGGTTTATCATGCTGCACCTGCTCCTGCAGTTACCTATGCTCATCCCCCAGTGGCTGTCGCCCATGGCCAGCCGATTCTGGCCAAGCACGACGATGAGTACGATCCCCACCCTCAGTACAAGTTTGCCTATGACGTGCAGGATGCTCTTTCCGGAGACTCCAAGAGCCAGGTAGAAGAGCGCGATGGTGATGTGGTTCGCGGCGAGTACTCACTAGTAGATGCCGATGGCTACAAGCGCATTGTCCAGTACACATCGGACCCAGAAAACGGATTCAATGCTGTGGTCAACCGTGTGCCCGTCGATCATGTGAAAGCCGTTGTCAAGACCGTCGCAGCCGCTCCACTGCCTGTTGCCTATCACCACTAGTGGCACCACTAAGAATGACACCCCTATTTTCTAAATGCCATGTAAATGTCGTTCAATGAATAAATTGTTAAATATTTCTAAGCTTACAAAGACTTATGTTAATTGACTCCACTGCTAAGTCTCAAGGACCAATAAGTACAATATACATACATATGTATACCCAGATTCCATAATCGCATCAGATTTATCAGTTGTTTTTCAATTGACCAGCAGCCTACCTCTCACACTCACTCATTTGTTCAAAGAGATCCCAAAAAGTTGCAAAATCACGCTCCCGACACCAGTTTACATTGCAATTATGACTGAATTGAATATCTCGCCTCGCAGTGAGAGCCAGCAGCTCGCACACAATACATACTTTAAATCAATTTCCGAAAAAGATTGCCCACTCATTAAGGCGAAGGGGACACCACTGCACTTACCATCTGCTTATTCCGTTAACATTTACAGCAATCAGCGCAAATTGAAGCGGACTTATTGAATATATGTATATATGTATTTATATATATACATATATATATATATATATATATATATATATATATATATATATATATATATATATATATATATATATATATATATATATATATATACATATATACATATATATATATATATGCAATTGCCAGACTCTGTACTATACACGACGGCATAACAAGTTAAGGTCGAAGCAGTTTTGGGGCTTTCACGTGTTGCAGGATGATTTACGTGCCTGTGGTTTTAAGTTTCATGCATTGTCTTATCGTTCAGATGCCAGCCCACATAATCGGCCAGTCTTCGACGTTTCCAATAACATCTGTTCCTTACACGCCGAAGTATGCGAAGGCATACAAAGCGGCCACTGCTTTGTTCCACCTTCGGCTGGGGACAGGTGAGCAGCGAGTACGCTTGTTAAGGTCAAAGTCAGGTTTTATTGTTAATTACCTCATTGGCAGCGCTTGCCATGCGCCCGTTCCCATCAAGCACGAGTGCCTACTGCAGTAGCTGTAGCTGTGGTCTAACAGTGACATCAAAAGAAAAAAGCAATGGAATAACTGGCAATTCCCTTCCAATCACAGTAACAAAATACTGAGTCGCGCAAGGTGGCTTCGTGTAACTGACCACCAAAAAAGCCACAAGGCGGTGTTAAAAGTGTGCCAAGAAACCAAACTGAACTACGGACACACTACATTATGTATGCGAAATAATCCAAATACAAATCAGCAAGACTGAAAATAGAAACAAAAAGATATATATTATAGAGTGGAAGATAAGTCAGTGAACTACTTCAAACATCTTTAAAAATGTTTTTGTATTATTATGATATGTTGATCCGTGTGGTGGCCGACCACCTGTGATCTTATCTTTCTTCATATCAAATACTCGAATCCTCCACTCTACAGCGCCCAAACTACCCACAATGTTCATGTATAACGTCACACTCATGTTAGCATACGTGAGTTTCTCTCTCTCTCTCTGCTCTAACAACAATCAGTTTTTTTCTTTGTCTAGCTTTCAATTCGTTCTTTGCTCTCCGCACTTAATGGGTCTCCAAGTTGGCTCTAAGCCGACCGACCTTGAGAAAGGCAGAGGGAAAGTGGCATGAGTTTCAGGTTGTAATGTTTTTTAATTTCTATTGGCATTTTTGTCGGGCTTTGTGTCTGTTGAGATTACTTGAAGCTTACATTAATTATAATGTACTCCAACTGAAATAGTCCTATTAATAGTCCTATGTTATACAATGCATAATTTTCTAAATTCCAATCTCTGAAATTTTAACCCACGAGATATTTTAAAATACATATTTTTAATTTACTCTCAGGTAAGAAGACAATCGTACATCTGGATAAGCGCTTACCTTTAAGTGTTTCATATTTTAAGGCTGTTTAGATCTAATCTTAGTATGACTCAGGATCCCTTTTATCTAATTATGTTTTCAAAATGTCATACACACATAGTTTCTTCAAAGAATGTCTTGTTCCACTTCGTTTAACGTTTAACATTCTAATAGACATTACTGTAAACCCCTTTCATGTATGTACTAAGCCTAACAAATGAAACAATGGACTTGTTATATGACATCACATTCTTTATTCAATAACAACTAACGGCAATTATCAGGTCGGACAGCGCCTATTTTGACATTTAATAGGCGTACGAGATAAGGGGCGAAGCGAACTGCGTCTTGACGATAGCTGGACCAGCGGCGACCAAAGGAGCTGCCTTCACAATGGGAGCCGGACCAGCGGCATAAGCTAATGGAGCGGCATGGACAACTGGGGCCGGGGCGGCAACAATGGGAGCAGCGCGAACCACTGGAGCGGGAGCAGCTACAACTGGAGCAGAGGCCACAGCGGCAACCAGAGGCTCCCGACGAACCACAGCATTGAAGCCATTGATCGGGTCGGCGGTATAGTCCACAATGCGACGGTAGCCATCGGCATCATTCAACGAGTATTGGCCCTGGACGATGTCGCCGTCACGGGTCTCCACCTGGGTCTTTGAATCGCCAGAGAGCGCATCCTTAACGTCATATCCGTAGGTGTATTGAGGATGGGGATCGTACTCCTCCACCTGGGCAACGGCGGCCAAGGGCGCGGCCACGGGCACAACTCCAGCACTGGCCACAGCGATGCAGGCGGCGAAGAGAATGGTGAACTGCAAGTAGATGAAACAGACACACACACAGACACGTTTAGATACCCAATTTTCACTTAATCCTGTGGGCTGGCTTACTTTGAATGCCATTTTTTAGGGTCGGTTAACGAACGTTGCTCTAAATACCGTACTTGGTTGTGAACTGATTTGAACGATGTCCAACTAGGGGCTTTTATACCGCGCCACTCGTAACCAAATGAGTGCACTTGCGTCACAAAACGTCGACGACAATACCAAAATACAAAGCAACCATAACTAAAACTCAACGACGAGCAAGACTAGAAGCCAAGTAGGTGCTGCTGCTACTGCTACTGCTGCTCGTGGCAGAGGAGTAGTGGGTCGACGGTCGATGGCGAGCGGATCGGGCATACTATTGACGCCAAGCACAATATTAACCAAGGCTAAACGCACAACTGACAAAAACAACAGCAGCAATGACGACGACACCAACAACAGCAACCATAAAGGTATAATGCCTTCTTGATTGAATTGGACGCACTCGAGCCGAATTAATATTGGTCTCAGATACTCAGAAGTCGCATACCAGCCACTGAATCGATGAGATCGCTCATTTGTTTTCGCTTTCGAAAAGCACACAACACACACAGACACCCACCTCACTTAGTGGCATTATGAACAATAAGGTATGCAGCGCATGCGCAAATGCATAACAACGGTTTTTCAAATTGACTGCCGTGCACTTGTATACACACACACACACACTTGTATACATACACTCGCCTGATCAGACGTGACCTTAAATATTTGTTACGTTTCATTTGACTTTAAATTGGATTTTGCATGCTTGCTTTTTTATGTCGCCACCATCCAAGCTTCCTATGCGAAGTACAAAAATATATTTACTTCCTTTACGCTCATTAGAGCTTTTATTTTTATACCCTGAACCCATTGAAAATGGGAAAATCAGGGTATAATGTTTGTGTTGGAGGGCGTATGTATGTAACAGGCAGAAGGAGGCGTGGCAGACCCCATAAAGTATATATATTCTTGATCAGGATGACAAGCCGAGTTGATATAGCCATGTCCGTCTGTCCGTCTGTCTGTCCGTATGTATGAACGCGTCGTTCTCAGAACCTATAAGAGCTAGAGACTTGAAATTTTTTATGTAGGTCCGTGAATAGCACGAAAAGATCGAGTTTGTTAAAAAAAGTCGATAACTATTTTAATTTTATTGTTATCGATTAAAAACATTATCGAATGTTAGTTATAAAATTATATCTCCCACGTCTTTTTTAAGTTTTATATTTATTTTCTCTAATTTTGATTTTTGTTAAATTTTGGATACCGGCTCCAAATTTCCCCAAATATTTAAATTGAGGTTAGTTACACTCAAAGCCAGTAAATGAATGGGTTTACATTTTTAAAAATTGGAAAAAATGTAATAAAATATGTTGAACATAAGCTGAAAATTTCATTCAAATCCATTAATTCGCGCAGAAGTTATTAAACAAAACGTTTGGCCAATCGGCCAAACACGTGACAAGCAAAGCAAAGCAAACTGTTTTCCTATACATGTGCACACATACACACATACACATTGAGCTGCGTGCATTTAGCAAGTTCTAAAACCCGCAAGTTTTAGTGTACATATTTTCAATAGATGGCGCTATGATTTGCGAATTATCCGCTGCTCAGTTGGATCGAAACATGGATGGCGCTATTCAATCGAACCATAGATGGCGCTATTGGCTAAACAATTGAAAATGAATTGAATTTAGTTTTCTGTCCGTTTATACGAAATGCTAATTATGCAGTATTTTAACGCAGATAGCTCGGGGTTTAGGGTATCTCCTAGTCGGGACACCCGACTAGAGTTTTCTTACTTGTTTTTTTCAACTTTGTTCAATTCTTAGGAAGTTCGACAGAAATCTACGCGTGAACATGGATTTTTAAAAGCTCTCAAAATGATTACTTGAGTTATGTGTAGTTAGTATTAATAGGCTTGGGTATCAATGCGGTTTGAATACATTCAAGATAAACACGTCTTGACCTTTAATCGAGGATGCCGACTAGAATATACTCTGTATAGGTACATAGAGCACAGAAAGTTTTAAACTTAAAAGTGTGCACCGATGATTCGAAGTCACATCTTCACAATCAAATAGAAACCGCCATGGGGGTAAAGCTCGAACCTTCGCTTTCGGAGTCCTTCGCACCTTCGAACATTTAATTACAGTTCCAATTTCTCTTTTAATAGTTGCAATGCTGAACGCTATACGAAGTGGCTTGTGGATGATCGAAATGTATTGGTGATTTGGGCCGACAGGGCTGATAAGAGATTAGTATCAACAGCATTAAAGGAAACAGGACAGAGTGCGGTGGGTATTGGCCCTGCACTAAGTCGCCATCGCTTTTCGATTCTCTCTTTGCCAGTTGTCTAGAGCTACCCAAAACAAACGCTTGATAGTAATTAGAACCTATGGGAATTTATTTTAACTATAGTTTACATCGTTATGGCTTAAGCAAACATTACTTTATAACTTTGCACACATATTTTTGTTAAATATACTATTTCACGTAGTGATATAGTATATTGGTTTTGTGCAATGTCCGTCATGTTTTCCGTCCGTCCGTCCGTCCGTCCGTCCGTCTGTCCGTATGAACGCAAACCATTTCCACGCTATTGAAGCTAGAGACTTGAAATTTGAAATATATACTCGTGTATACCCTCGTCTGATAAAGTGTCAAGATTTTCCCGATACGCCCACTAGGGGCGTGGCAAATCGGAAAATGCATTTTCCTGTATCTCAGAAACACTACTTCTAGAAGGGCTAGAGAGTTGGGATTTTAAATGAACACTCATGTCGACATCCCAAAATCAAAAAGCTATGGCGGATATATCTACGCCCATTGGGGGCGTGGCAAATCGGGTCAAACTGTATCTTCTACAGTTTTAAAGCTAGAACGCCCAAAATTTGGCTTACTGTTGGCTTACTGTTACGATACTATAAAAATCACACAAAATTTGTTATGGCCACGCCTACTAGGGGCGTGGTAAATCGGATCTGAATATATAGTGATTTTACTAGTTTCGTTATATTGTGAGCACTATTGATGCTAGAGATTTGAGACTTGGTATATATACTCGGGTAAACATCCCACGATCGAAAAGGTATGGCGGATATATCTACACCTTCAGGGGGCGTGGCAACTAATATCAGCTTATATCTCCCACAGTTTTAGTGCTAGAAGCTTCAAAATTGGATGCTAAGTTACTGGGGGCCTCCTTTATCGATTCCCCAAAAATGATTGTTACGCCCCAAAAGGGGCGTGACATACAGAAAAATACCCTGTAATTCTCGCATTTTTCAAATGTGAGCATCCAAACTTTACAGTTGTATTCTTAAACGCCCACTCTATGCACATGCCAAAAATTATTTGTCTACGGCCACTGGGGGCGTGGCAAATCAAAACTGAAACATCTGCAGCTTCTGAGCCAATAACGCGCCACATAATGACTTAGTGACCTTTGACCTTGTCTTTTGATTTGCCCAATTATATATGTGTTTGAAAAGAATATTTTATTAATACAAAATAACTAAATAAAGAAAATATAACAAAAATATCAACATGACCGCACCGAACTTAAATCACATTTCAGAGTTGCCACCTCTCTTATTTTGAGAGATGCCACCTCTCTCGATTTAGGTGCATGTTTTTGCTAAGGTAAGGGTTCTAAGCTTCGATTCTAATTGAAACTGTCTGGCCACCTCCAATGAAAAGATTTAATCTGCAGCTAATTTGATCGGCGACAGTGGGGATTTAAGGTTAAATTTTAAAAAATATAATATGATAGATGCCCCTGTGTGCTGCTGGGACGTGAAATAGTATTTCGCTGTCGGTTGTGTCCGACAGCAACGTTCTTACTTGTTTTTTCATTGATACTGAAAACGAATTCATTTCCCAATACTTCGCTGTGTTGATTTTGATGACTTCCAGACTTGCGATTTATTGAAATTATCTCAACATTTGAGTTTACCACTGGAAGATAATATTTGTCACCTTTGGAAATTTGTTCATTATTAAAAGCGGGGCTGACTTGAAACAATATTAACTATAAACTCTCCTATTGACATTTTTTAGCATTCATTGTTCATTTGTCTAAATAAACATTTCGCCTAAATGTATGCTACATAATATATGATTTTTAAGGTTTCCCATAGATGGCGCTATCAACTAACTACACCATACAACCCTAAATCATGGCGGAAAGTACTTAGAAGCGCCGCTATCCCATATTCAAATATGTAATAAATATTCGAGAAGATAAGATATACTAATACCATCTATATATCAGATGGCAAATATCCATCCTTGCGAGTGAAAATGGCCAACACAAAAACAGGATGGGCTGCTTTGAGCCAAAAATCTTTTTTTTGCACGAAATAATATTGACATATGTAAGTTAGTGTGGGTACTGATTTATATGCATACATATACATTTTATGTTATGCATATCCATTTGTGTGTGTGGCCGTAAATATGGATGCTTATGAGTATCTATGTACATATGTACACATGTATGTATGTATGTGTGTGCTGTACTTTAATGCTCGCTTCCGCTCTGCTTGCCATCTGCTTGCAAAATGAGAATTAATAGAAACGAATATGCTACTGATATGAAGTTTTTGATTCTAACTTATGTTAATTAACTATAGCTGTAGCGATAACTCTTATATATTATATATAAATTATATAATATATTTTACAGCAAGCACTTATTTGTAATATAAATTATTAATAAACAAGTAAGAGTGCTCTAGTCGAGACTGCTCGACAAAGATATCCCCTGAACCCTGCGAAGAACTGCGATTCCTAAGAGCCGCTAACATTCTCCGTTACTTTTATGTGTATGTACATATGTAACAAGCAATACATACACACACACAGACGCACGCACAAGAACACACACACAGACGCAGGCACAAGCACACAATCTGCTAACTGTGCATTATGACTCATCAGCTTCGCTGCTGCTGCAAGACGCCGATAATATGAGATATTAAATGTTTAATAACTTTTATTCTAGTCGAACTGACTTTGAATTTGTGCGGCGAACATAAGCACAAGTCTCTAGTACTTGAAATACGTGATTTAGCAATTTGAGGCGAAGGGGCAATTTGAGGGCGTGGCATCCAAAATTTAACAAAAACCGAAATTGCAGAACACTAAATGCAAAATTTGAAGACTCTAGCTAGAAAGATGAATTAAATAGAATTTTATAACTAAATGAAGATATCGGTTTTTAATCGATAACATTAAAACGATTATAGTTATCGAATATTTGAAACAAACTCGATTGAATCGTACTATACACGAACTTCCAAAAAAATTTGAAGTCTCTAGCTCTTATATCTTCTGAGATCGACGCGTTCAAACATACGGACAGACGGACAGGCGGACAGACGGACAGACAGACAGACAGACAGGGCTAAATCGACTCGGCTTCTCTCCCTGATCAAGAATATATATACTTTGTGGGGTCTGCCACGCCTCCTTCTGCCTGTTACATACATTTTCACAAAACCATTATACCCTTTTTTCCCATTTTCAATGGGTTCAGGGTATAAAAAGCACGAATTTCTTAGTTTCATCTATATATTCTTAAGTTTGAAAATGTGTATGTATGTATATACATAGATATACATGTCAGAAGATGTTTAATGTATTGAAGAACTGTTCCATGTTGAGTGCACACCGCCATATTTTGTTATCCGACTATTCAATTTGTATAAGAACACGCTTCTTTTGTCATCGGTTAGCATCTGTACAAATTTTGCAACTGATGAGTTAAGCTACAGCCAAAGTACATGTACAATCTCAACAGACGGTCCATCGCGCAGCTGCCTGAAGATGGGATATGCAGCCGAAGACAAGGGTTGAACTGCAGCCCAATCGGAGTCGAAGCAAAATCATCTTCATTCCCATTGGCTCGCGACGCAAACTCGGATAAGAGCTGTGACACTGGTTGTCTCGCTCGAACCTTATCCGCGTCTTAATTGAAAACGAAAATGAAAGATACTCGGCAGTTATGTTGTCAGGCTGAAGTCGCGGCATTCGAGGATTTTAAACGTGGAAGCTTTGCATAACTTTGCATTACATTAGCCAAGGTCAATTGTGAATTCATTCACATTGTAAACAAAGTAATAATACGATAGACTAATTCCATTAAACTTTAAAGTCCAGCTGCTTATTTATAATATAATTTATTATATGTAAGTGTATATATATATATATATATATATATATATATATATATATATATATATATATATATTATAAATCTATGAATCTAGAAAATATTGTTTAGATTTATATGATTTTATGACTTGCACCGAATAAGGACCGAGAATGCTAGCGATGGGTTTCATTTTAGTTAACGAAGTGAAACATGGGAATTCAGGGTATAATGTTTTTGTTGAAATGTATGTAACAGGCAGAAGGAGGCGTGGCAGACTCCATAAAGTATATATATTCTTGATCAGGATGACAAGCCGAGTTGATATGGCCATGTCCGTCTGACCGTCCGTCTGTCCGTATGTATGAAAGCGTATGAAAGCCATGCAAACAGCAGCCAAAGAACAGCTGACGCAACGATTTGCGCTTGTATGTGCGTGCGCCTGCGTATGTGTGTGTATGTGTTGCTTGTAATGAACATATATATACTTATGTATATTAAAAAAACGGAGATTGCTTGGAATTGCGGTTCTTCGCAGGGTTCAGGGTATACCCTAGTCGAGCGGTCTCGACTAGAGTTTTCTTACTTGTTATACCCTGAACCCATTAAAAATGGGTTGAATTGTATATGTATGTAACAGGGAGAAGGAGGCATGGCAGTTCCTATAAAGTATATATATTCTTAATCAGGGAGAGAAGCCGAATCGATTTAGCCCTGTCCGTCCGTCTGTCCGTCCGTCTGTCGCTATGTATGAACGCGTTGTTCTCAGAACCTATAAGTTCTAGAGACTGAAATTGTTATGTAGGTTCCTGTACAGCACGAAAAGATCGAGTTTGTTAAAAATAATCGATAACTGCTTGAATTCTAATGTTATCGATTAAAAACGAAATCGATTCTCGATACTAGTTATATAATTCTAGAGTGTTCTAGAGTGTTCAAATTTTGCTTTTAGTGTTATTTGAGCCTTACTTAATTTCGGGTTTTATTAAATTTTGGGTGCCACGCCCCCGTCGCCTCAAATTTGTAGACTTCAAATTTGTAAAACACGTGTTTCAAGTACTAGAGACTTGTGCTTTGGCACATACATACACGCTCCATAAGTTTGATCAAAATCGTTCTTCTACAAAAAAGTTATTAAGAATTTAATTTCCCATAACCTTGGCATTCAAATAGCAGCCGAAGCACAGCTGACGCACCGACTTGCGCATGTGTGTGCGTGCGCCTGTGTGTGTTTGTATGTATTGCTTTAATGTATATACATATACATATGAATATAAAAGAAACGGAGAATACACGGAATATCAGTTCTTCGCAGCGTTCAGGGTATCCCCTAGTCAGTCGAACGGTCTCGACTAGAGTTTTCTTACTTGTTGATATACCAATAACTTACAGAAATTAGAATTCTTGAAGTACATTGGCGATGTTATAGAGCTACGCATATGGCGACGTGGAATCGAAAAAACTATTTCTATCGCCGATCTGAATACATAATACATATCTAAATGAATATATAATATTTATAAAGTATACTATTAAATTTAGACTGTTAACGAGTGCTTGCAGACCCCTCTGTAAACTGTAACGTTCTTACTAGTAGACTGCTTTAATTATTATTACACTGAACCCATTGGAAATGGGGCTACGGTTTATCCCTTGGTTTATGTTACATTTCACAGATACTGCCGCAAGTATTGTTCAGATATATGTAACAGGCAAAACGAAGCGTAACAGGGCCTCATAAACTATATAATCATGATGAGGGAGAAGAGCTGAATCGATTTAGCGCTATCCGTCTGTACGAAAAGATCGAGTTTATTTCAAATAATCGATAGCTGTCATAGTTTTTATGCTATCGACTAAAACCGATATCTTTATTTAGTTATAGAACTGTATATAATTCATCTTTTAACCTAGAGTCGTTACACCCCTTTGCCTCACATTTGTGAAATACGTATTTCAAGTACTAGAGACTTGTGCTTTGGTCATATGAATGACATGATCATGCCCTGCAAGTTTGATCAATAACTTTTGCCTACGAAAATAGTTATTAAACGCAGTTGCTGAGTCAAAATGCACAGTTAACAGACTGTGTGCTTATGCATGCGTCTGTGTGTGTGCTTGCAACATACATACATACATATATGTACATATGCAAAAGAAACGGAGAATGTTAGCGGTTCTTAGGAATCGCGCTCCTCGTAGGGTATAGGGGATCTCCTAGTCGAGCAATCTCGACTAGAGCACTCTTACTTGTTTTTATACTATTTCACGTAGTGATATAGTATATTGGTTTTGTGCAATGTCCGTCATGCTGTCCGTCCGTCTGTCCGTCTGTCCGTCCGTCCGTCTGTCCGTCTGTCCGTATGAACGCAAACCATTTCGACGCTATTGAAGCTAGAGACTTGAAATTTGAAATATATACTCGTGTATACCCTCGTCTGATAAAGTGTCAAGATTTTCCCGATACGCCCACTAGGGGCGTGGCAAATCGGAAAATGCATTTTCCTGTATCTCAGAAACACTACTTCTAGAAGGGCTAGAGAGTTGGGATTTTAACTGAACACTCATGTCGACATCCCAAAATCAAAAAGCTATGGCGGATATATCTACGCCCATTGGGGGCGTGGCACATCGGGTCAAACTGTATCTTCTACAGTTTTAAAGCTAGAACGCCCAAATTTGGCACGTGGGTTACTGTTATAATCCTATAAAGATCGCCCAAAATTTTATGGCCACGCTTACTAGGGGCGTGGCAAATCGGATCTGAATATATAGTGATTTTATTAGTTTCGTTATATTTTGACCACTATTGATGCTAGAGACTTGAGACTTGGTATATATACTCGGGTTAACATCCCACGACCGATAAGCTATGGCGGATATATCTACGCCTTCAGGGGGCGTGGCAACAAATATCAGCTTATATCTCCCACAGTTTTAGTGCTAGAAGCTTCAAAATTGGATGCTAGGTTACTGAGGGCCTCCTCTATCGATTCCTTAAAAATTATTATTACGCCCCAAAAGGGGCGTGACATACAGAAAAATACCCTGTAATTTTCGCATTTTTCGAATGTAAGCATCCAAGCTTTACAGTTATATTCTTAAACGCCCACTCTAGCACATGCAAAAATTTGTCTACGGCCACTGGGGGCGTGGCAAATCAAAACTGAAACATCTGCAGCTTTGAGCCAATAACGCGCCACATAATGACTTTGTGACCTTTGACCTTGTCTTTTGATTTGCAAATTATATATATGTGTTTGAAAAGAATATTTTATTAATACAAAATAACTAAATAAAGAAAATGTAACAAAAATATCAACATGCCGCACCGGGGTTCGAGCCACACCTCGCCAACGAACTTTTATATCACACTTTCTGAGTTGCCACCTCTCTCATTTTGGGAGTTGCTACCTCTCTTATTTGGAGAGATGCCACATCTCTCGATTTAGGTGCGTGTTCTTGCTAAGGTAAGGCAATACAGATAAATCGAGAGAGGTGGCATCTCTAAGCTTCGATTCTAATTGAAACTGTCTGGCTACCTCCCATGAAAAGTTTTAATCTGTAGCTAATTTAAGCGGCGACAGTGGGGATTTAAGGTTAAATTAAAAAAAAATGTGATGTCGTAGATGCCCTGTGTGCTGTTGGGGCGTAAAATAGTATTTCGCTGTGGGTTGCGTCCGACAGCAACGTTCTTACTTGTTTATACCCTGAACCCATTGAAAATGGGAAATCAGAGTATAATGTTTTTGTTGAAATGTATGTAACAGGGAGAAGGAGGCGTGGCAGACCCCATAAAGTATATATATTTTTGATCAGGATGACAAGCCGAGTCGATTTAGCCCTGTCCGTCTGTCCGTATGTATGAACGCGTAGATCTCAGAACTTACTATAGCTAGAGACTTCAAATTTTTTTGTAAGTCCCTGTATAGGGCGCGCATATCGAATTGGTTTCAGAAATTCGATAGCTGTTATCGTTTTATTGTTATCGATTAAAAACGAATATCTAAATTAAGCTATAAAATTCTATCTAGTTCATCTTTCTAGCTAGAGTCTTCAAATTTTGCATTTAGTGATATTTAGGCTTTACGCAATTTCGGTTTTTGTTAAACTTTGCGTGCCACGCCCCCTTCGCCTCAAATTTCTAACTCCCGTATATCAAATACATACATATGGATGACATGATCACGCCCAACAAGTTTGATCAAAATCGTTGCTCTAGAAAAAAAGTTATTAAACATTTAATTTCCCATATCATTGGCAAGCAAACAGCAGCCAAAGAACAGCTAACGCACCGACATGCACCTGTGTATGTGTGTGTGTATGTGTTGCTTGTAATGAACACATACATACTTATGTATATTAAAGAAACGGAGATTGCTTGGAATTGAGGTTCTTCGCAGGGTTCAGGGTATACCCTAGTCGAGCGGTCTCGACTAGAGTTTTCTTACTTGTTTTTTTAAGTGTACTAAAGACACTCTGCGTTCATATTAGCAATATTTGTAAATTCAATAATCTTGGGATGAAGTAGATGAAGGGAATAGGAATGTATGTGCATAAAAATAAGTAAATCATAAAACAAACAATTTATTTTATTTGATTTTGGAAAAATTTTTATTCAAAAAGAGTTATAAATTTTTTAATTGATCAGAATAATGATGTTAAGGCTGAATTTTAAAGTTGGAGAATGCACCTAATTAGTTTATAATACCTTGATAGGAGCTTAAGTAGATCAATCATTGAGAAGGGACCATGTCTGGCTGCGCAGCTTTTGGTGCATTTTAAAACGATTTAGCTGTGATGAATTTATGCTCCAATTAGGTTTTTGACCAATAATCAGCTTAAAATCGTATTAATTAAAACAATGAGCACGTCTGCTAGACGTGTAATTACGTATTCCATTAGAACAGGCTCTAGAAATTGGCGACAGACGTCGTCAATGCAACAGGCAACAGTCAATAATCAACAGTCAACAGTCAACTGGCAACAGTCAACTGGCAACTGACAACAGTAAAGCTCGATAAGTGCCTACAATTAATTAATCCATTACACAAATACAAAAGTCAAAAGCTGCACAAAAAATGGCGCAAATATCGATTTAGCCGAAATAAATAAATATATAAGTATATATACATATATATATATATATATATATATATATATATATATATATATATATATATATATATATATATATATATATATGTACATATGTACAAAAGTGTATGTTAGAGAAAAACTACAAAAGGCCGCCAATAGGACAGACGAGGAACTCGGACAGTCGCGACGGGCAATCCATCAATTTGTGCAGCGCCAATTACGACTGTTACTGTTACCGTTACTCGTCACGTCTCCCTCTCTTTCTTTTTCTGTCTCTCTGGCCGTCCTCCTCGCTACCGTACCTCTGCCTTGACTATGGACAGGGGCAGCTGCCACTGCAAGTGACAACAACATTCAAAGTCGTTTTGTAACGACGCAGCCCCACCTCCTCCCAAGCGCTGGCGTCAGAGGTTTGGACATTTCTTTTTATACCCTAAGCTCAATGAAAAATGGCTGAGAGGATATGATGTTTTTGAGCAACTGTAGAAAATGTATACATAACAACTAGAGGGATGATTGCCCTTTGAAGCTCGTAATAGTTTGTCTTTTACAGCGTAAGCTTTACAAGTTTACCAAGTCTCAAGACTCCAACTGTAGTAACTCGACTGTCATATGGCTATAGCTATATTTGTTATAAAGTAACTAAATTCTCATTGTGTGAATGTGTGACTGCACAGAGTATATACCAGTCCGGCTCTTCTGACTTGAGCTCTTCTTGTTGTTTCTGTGCAATTAGTTAAGACGATCATTCGGTCGGCAAACCGACCGTATTGACGCCTATTGAATCTATTTAACATACTTCCGACGGCGTGAAGCGCACTTCGGCAGTTTGATGATTCGGCTTTTATATGGTCAGTGCGTCCCCATCTCCATTATGATCAGTTAATTACCCTGTTGCATAAGCTCAGCCTGGAAGGAATGCGCATAAACTTACGGAACGAAGGTCAAAAATCAAAAGGTCCCAGCAGTTTCAGGCATATTTAAAATAATAGCAATATCATTAGTAATTCCATGTTATATTTCATCTTCCTTCATATTTCTTTTAATGCCTCATAGTTCCTATTCAGAAAATACATTTTGTATATTTTTTATCAGGACCATCTATCCATGTGCGTCCGTCCGTACGTACGTATGTACGCAGCGATCTCGTCTCAATCAATTTCATTATTATCGACTTTAAACGAGAATTTAAATTTTCAAACATAGCTTGGATAACGCAAGAACTACAGACTTAAGATGTGCTATGTATGTTGCGCTAATTTAGATACTTCGCATGCTTAATAAATTTCATAAAAATCAAACTTATTCAATAATTAATTAATTAATTAATTTGTTATAGTCCAGAACAGCGCAGTATACTATACATGTATCAACTTACAAATGCGTAGGGTTATACGGAATAGGGTTATGGGGTATAGGGTATCCGTTAGTCAGTCAGCCAGTCCCGATATCAGCAATCTTGCATGTGTAATATTTGGAATTATTGTTCTTGTTCACACAATACAACTTAATTCCAACTAACATACAATTTTCAATCTAGTGGAGCATATAGCACGTTACTGATTTTATATAAATAATATATATATATATATATATATATATATATATATATATATATATATATATATATATATATATATATTTATATATGTATATATATTTGTGAGTTAATTTGATTTACAAGTATATATTACACATCCATTAGTTAAATATTACCTCTAGATAAGAAAGATGTGTATTAATTATTAACTAAAATAGTATACTAGTAGATAGCAATCTATCCGCGAATCCTTCTATAGTACATAGAGTGGAAATGAAGTTCCACAGATAGCGAACAACAACTGATATGAATTATCCGATCTTAAGATTGAGTTCCGAAGCTATTAAGCAAAAGGCATAATCGATGGGCAAACCCGCGTCGTAATTCAATGTGCGTGCACACAGGCAGTTAAATGAACGAATTTCTTTTAGAAATTCATAAATGGATGTTGCATTAGTGTTATATATTTGGCGATCAAATATGATTAAGGTTTTCTTTGTATTTACTTTTGTATCTATTATAAAGCTTAGTACAAATTTTATTATATGCATTATGGAATATCAATCGATTACTGTTTACTAAAAGAGCTGCTCCAATTCTATGCAAATGATTAAAATTTTTATACACATACATTTGTTTTGTGCATGCTAGATAACGTATGCATTTTGGCTAAACGCCCAACAATGCAAACACGAGAGAGATGCTCTTTAGTGAGTGTTGAGGTGTGGGTTCGAGTACCCGTGCGGTCATGTTGATATTTCTTGTATTATACTTATTCAAGAAGTGAAATAGTATATGGGTTTTGTGCAAACGCAAACCATTTATACGCTATTGAGGCTGGAGACTTGAATTTGGAACGTATACTCGTGTATACCCTCGGCAGATAAGGTGTCAAGATTTTTTCGATACGCTCACTACGGGCATGGCAAGATAAGTTATGGCGAATATATTTACGCCCCCAGGGACATGGCAAATAATATGAGCCTATATCTCCTACACTTATAGTGCTAGAAGCTTCAAAATTGGATGTTAACTTACTGGTGGTCTCCTCTATCGATCCCAAAATATTGTTTTAGGCCGTAATTTTCGTATTTTTGGAATGTAAGCATCCAAATATAGGAAAATGCAGACGGACGGACGGTATGACGGACATTGCACAAAACCAATATACTTATTTCACTTCGTGAATAAGTATAAAAAGACTCAATTTCCTTGTCGTAGCTAAACTCATTCCTATGTGCGTGAGTTTTAGGAAGAATGTGACCACTTGCCGTGATGTGGGACCTTCGGTGTGGAAGCTGACGCTGAAACTGAAGTTGATGCTGAAAATAAAAACACACACATCCTGTTACTATTAATTGCTGCTGTCCGAAAATATAACAAATCACCTTGGAGCGCTGGGCAAAGGCCCAAAAGGACGAGATACTGTCCGACACACCAAAGTAAGTTGTGCTGCAAAGGGGATTGGAAAGCGGATTCATAGTGGTATTTGGTGTGGCATTGGGATTGGCATTGGAATTGAAATTGGGCAAAACTAAACAACTATGAGTACACGACAAAAACTTGTGAAAATGTCAATCAACTCGTACATAAAGGAGAAAACCAACAGCAACAAACATACAAAAGTTTTCCAGACAGCAGGAACAGACAGGCAGCCAAAAATGATGCATTGTGCGTGAAAGGTGCAATGCCAGAGTAAGGAACATAAAGATATTAGAGTGTTGGTATCTCCATCTGGGCAGTGTGACAGACGTAGGGGGCGCCTACGAATTGCATCCCACTGAGTCAGAGTCAGAGTCTGAGTAAGATTCAGACACAGCTACGGGACGAGACGCATTCAAATTCCACAGCAGCCATAGATGGGTCTGTCATATGTGGATATGATGATGACGATTGACAGCTGCACAGCTGGCTCACGTCCCATTGAAGCTTCGTTGACCAATTTTTGGCCGATACCTACCTGCATTGTCAATTCATTTGGGAGTTTCTAGCTATATGTGTGTAGGTGCGAAAAAAAAAACAAAACGTGCCAAAAGTATCAAAAAAATGATATATATATATATATATATATTATATTTGTTTTTATATATGTATACTATATACATATTTATCTATGCGTGTATATGTGTAAGGGAAATCTATAGTTGTGTGTGCGTGTGTCACTTCCAGTTAAGTAAGACATGAAACATGGGCGTAACTCTAATATCAGCATTTGCCAAGGGACCGGGGACCAGGGACCGAGACCGGGACTGGCAAAAAATCGAAATGAAAAGGCAACTGCCAAAACCGGTAATATCTACGGTTTGCCTCTGATAAGAACTCCGCACGAAACAGCTGCGAGAGCGAGCTGCCGCTACTCTAGCCAAAAGCCAGCCGAGCTAGTCAATGCACAGCAGTGTGTGTAAGTGAGATGACACTCGTTCTCACTCACTGGGCGTGGCTTGCTTGCATACCAGTCATCTCTGCGTGTGTTTGGCTGTGCCTGTTGGCTGCTCGGCCAGCAATCAGTCACCACTGGGTTAGCGCGCTTGCAGCACGAAGCTCGAGAACCGTCGCGTAAACGAAATACGAAGATCGGAGAGACCGTCGGAACTGTTATTTCAAACAGTTATGTCGTGTTTCTCATAACTGTTAATATCAGTGTACTGAAGTGTCTTGAAAAGCAAACGAAATCAAATTTTTATAGATTATAACAAGCGTGCCTCTGCTTCAACAAGCTGTTTGGCGCACTCAACAAGATAATTTTTTGAAAAAGTTAGTTTTATTTTATGCTGAAAAAATAGTATAAATTAGAATAATTTAGGTTTCTCCAAATATATTCGCTAATATTTTGTTTAAGTATTTCGACCTGCATTTCGGTCACTGTTAAACATATTTTCCAATATTTGAACGTCACTCATACAGGATTGCACTGCAAAGGAACTCTTTTTTTGAATATGTTTGATTCAATGTTTTAAACTAGTTTAAATCCCATAATAAGCTTAGAAATACAGTGAGGCTTTGAAGTCAGCTCAGATTCATGCGAACTGCTCATGATTGACGCCTATATGTTATTCTATTGTTGAGAAATGTGTACTTAAGTCGCCCGATTTTATATTGGCCACGAATTCAGGCAACATTCCCCATTTCCCCTTTTTTAGGCAATCAAATTTGTTGAGTGCAGTTTTGGCCACAATATGATGGACGTTAGCATGTACGGCAACCATCCACATCACCATCCACATGCTACTTCTACAGCCTACGATGGCTATGGTAGCAACTACTTTCCTTCCCCGACGCACCATATTCAGCAGCAGCAGCAGCATCAGCAGCAACAGCAGCAGCAGCAGCAACAACATCAACAGCAGCAACAGCAGCAACATAACCAGCAGCTGCAACAACAGCAGCAACTGGCTTACAATGGCTACGACAGCAACTCGCCCAATTACTATCAGCAACAGCTAACACCACCGCCAGCCCCACACCATCTGCAACATCCACTCGCACCGCAGCAACAGCAACAGCACCAGCAACACCAGCAACAGCAACAACTTTACCCCCATTCGCATCTGTTTAGTCCCAGCGCAGCGGAGTACGGTATTACAACTACGGCGAGTGTGGCAGCACCCAGTAGCACTCCATTGCACCCCACTAGCCACTCACCGACCGACTCCTACTATGATAGTGATTCGGTGAACCCGTACTATGCCACAGCCGCTGTAGCCACGATACCACCACCTACCAACAACTCGCCGGTGATAGCTACCAATGCCACGCAGCAGCAGCAACAGCAGGCTCTGGATGCGCATGCGCCCATTATAAGCTCAGAGAATGGCATGATGTACACTAACCTGGATTGTCTTTACTCGCCGAGTGTGGCGCAGACGCAACCACATGCCTATGCCGGCCAAATGGAGGAGAAATACGCTGCAGTGCTGCATGCGGGCTATGCAGCGACAGCACCTGCCATGCTGCTGGAGGATCCGTCGGATGCCATGTTGCAGCTGACTGCCGGACAGCAACAGTCGCCGCCACAAATGTGGCATCATCATCAGCATGTGGGAGGTGGCTATGCGTTGGATACAGGTATTGCCATGGACTATCCACACGCCCATCTACATCACAGCCTAAGCCATGGACATTTAGCCAGCTTAACTAGCGGCGCACAGCATCAGCAGCAACAGCAACAGCAACTCCAGCAACATGCGACGGGTGCTCCTGCTCAGTTGGTGCCACAGCATTCGATATCTCCTAATAGCTCCAACAACTGCTTGTCCATGCCAAGAAATCAACGTGGTGGCGGCGTCACCTCACCTGGAAGCTCCACATCATCATCCACAGCTTCTGTCTCGGCTGTCGCCTCCACACACCAAGCGAACTCCCAATCCAAATCGCCAAATCACGCGTCCAACATTCCAACATACAAATGGATGCAGCTCAAACGGAATGTTCCTAAGCCTCAAGGTGAGTGCAAGCCAACTCTTTCCATATATGTAATATATCGCAGTAGAATCCAAGTACTGGCATGCAATATTAAATGGGTTTTGTCTAGACTTCGAATTCAAGGATACGAAAAAATACCAAGCAACAAGTCTTTTACATGAGCCAACGTGTTTTCCAATCCTCGAAGCTCTTCAAAAATCGATTTTTGTGATTTTATTCAGGTCCCCCTGAAATGCCGTCTTTATCTTGTCTTTAGCTTGCCTTCGTAATTTTCGTCTTAAGAACAAGAAAAAACCCCAAAATTAAGTCAAATTTTAAAATGGCTAAACTTGTCGCCATAAGAAACCCGCGAAGTGTCGATACTCCGAACAGTGTCGATACTACAATATGCCGAAAATTTTGGAAATTAAATGGCTGATAACTTTTTTTTACCTTTTACACGGATCTATATACACAGTACATTGAAGTCTATAGCTTTAACCGTAGAGAAAAACGAAGGAAATGTATCGAAATTAATCGATAATAAGAGATCGGGATGATTTATCGAAATTTTAAGAAAAAAATCTTAGTTCCTACGGACAGACAAATGGCCAAAGGACAGACGGACGGACGTGACTATATCAACTCAGCTAGTTATCTGCCAAGCCTCCTTCTCCATTTACATACATTTTCACAAAAGCATTATACCCAGATTTCAGGGCATATAACGCGACAATATAATATACGTAACCAGCGGAAATCAAGAATACGAGATACTTCATAAACGGATTACGTAAATTAAATGAAACGTATAATCCTTAAATGAGACATGTTTTTCCATAGCTTAAACATCTGGAACAATTTGTAAAGTCACTCATTTACATTTCCGAGGCTTTTTAGTTCTAGCTTAGAATAGTAGGCGATATGGTGAGATACTCAAGATGTTCTTAAGTTAAGTTCCTTTGATGTGCATTCGATTATTCTTAGAAGCCTTGTAACCGAAGTCAATTTAAAATCACTCATCAATAGATCATATATTAAACCTGTTGTACAAGTATTCCTAAGTACGACAAAAAAAAAGTAAAACAGAGAAAGGGTCAAAAAAAAAATGAAATAAGACAAACAAAAATTCAAAACGATGGCTTTCAAGACTGATTGACAGTCAAGATATATACGCAACAGCCAAGTGCGTCAGACGTCCCACCGAGGGCATGTCACCTAAAAATAAGAATGTCTCTTCAAATGCCAGAGATTTCGCTTGCGTCTGACGGTCTCACAATGATTTCTGCCTGCTTTGGAACTCCCCTCTTTCCCATCCTCTTCACTAGCCTTTGGCAAATTTCTTGCATATTTCAGATAATTTTTGTCAATGCTGTGCAGTCAGTCAGGTTGTCACTTGTCACTGCGTCGAGATGTTTTTATCTTGGAATTAGCCAGCCTAAGAGAAATACTCAATGATTATGAACTGAACCTCACGATCAACTGTTCCGCTCAAATAAATGTATTTTCGAAACTTATGCAATTAAATATTAAGTATTTAATTATTATTTTCGTACATATGGCTTTGACCATTATAAACTGTACATATTTGGTATATACATACATATATACCAAATATTTGGGTTATGTAAACTCTAAACCAACTGACTTTGTTAACAAAATTTTATTGATTCTCAAAAATATGTATTTAACATATGTATCTCACGGCTCCACACTTTCAGTAACAATATTTATTAAATCAAATCTAAAATCAATTGAATAGTTCTGAGATACACTTCTTAACTTTGTGTAATGGAATATTCCGTATAATTACATTATCGATTTAAGGATCAAAGTTTTCTTCGGAAAGAATATCCTCTAAGACGTTTATTTTATTCTGAAGCAAAGATTTATATTTGAAGAGTTTGAGTGCTCCCTATACACTTTATGGTCATTGAGAACTATATAAAATGACGTCTCCAGTTTGAAATGCTTACATAATCATTTGAACTATATAGCATGAGAGAGCCTCTTCGAACCTGTTGGCCAAGTTGATGTGACTGCCACTTTTGACTTCCAGACTTCCAAACTATGTAGTTAAGCACTTTAGCTGTAGCGACAACAGAACGACTTCAATCAGATATCAGGGCCAGCGAGCTTCTACCTACTTACGGTTGAAGCTGTAGCGTAATGCCCCTACTACACCAATAATCATACAAATATTTGCTTATTAATGCTGAAAAGTGTCATTTACATGCATCGTTTTCAATTAAACGACGCCAGAGATCCCCACGCGCCGCACCCAAAAGGCCGGCTGGCAATGACGTTTGCGCGTGGTGGCTTGCAAAGAGGAAGAGTAAGCGAGAAAAAGAGAAGCAGAGAGAGAGATAGACGACACAGGTTCGACTGTAAGCTCATACGGGGCGCTTAAACGGCGAGTCAAACAAACAATTAAAGCGTGCAAAGAAAAGAAAATGAAGAGAAAAGAAAATGAAAAATCATAATAAAATATAAGAAATGCAGCACGGAATGAAGATCAAGAAGCTCAGCAACTCGCATGGCAGTTGTCGCTGAGGCCTGAGAGTAGCTGTGCTGGATGCCGATCTGGAAGTCAAGTTGGCTGTCAGAAAAAATGATTATTTAAATAAAGAGTTCGTTCATTTGAGCCCCGCTGCAACCGAACTGTCACTGAGTCCCAACTGCAAAAGCTGGGGAGCAGGTCTCAGTCTCGTGATCATCGTCTTGGTTTTATTCTCGGTCTCTGTCTCGGTCTCGGTCTCGATGTCGATGTCGATGTCGATCTCTGGCTGTGCGCGCACATGCCTGCTTCAGTCCATCTGTCATGTTATCCATTTTCAGTCAGAGAAACAGCATAATCAGCGATCATGGTTATAAATGGTAGCATTCGACATATTGGCATTCACGCACAGCAGAAGCTTGCCTGTAAGACGTGTATCAAAAATACCTTCACTTACTCACTTACACTCGCACTCGCACTCGCACTCACACTCACACTCACACTCGCACTCAAATTCACATTCACTGCATTCAATTCAATGTGCTCTAATGTGTTAATCAGCATTTTCAATAAACAGACCATATCAGAAACTCTGAAAAGGTTAAGCAAGAAAGACGGTATGAGACGGAGGGGCGAGAATAAAAAGCTCACCTACTGCTATTTCCACAATATGTGAGTAACTGCCTGCTAGCTAGCCAAAGATTAATTACAATTCTTACAAGCGATTCGCCATTGACAACCTGGCCAGGATGTCAATCGAAATTAAAGATACGAATCGCTGGCTAGATGCATATAAATAATGCAGAGCAGCACTCATTGAGTGTAGTAGCACTCTTTGATCTGTGTACCGAACTGTTTTTTAATAGAGCAGAGCTCATTAGTTCTTTATAAATGTGTCAACTAGAACAAATTCAGCAACAATATACTGATGCGCGTCTGAGCATGAGTCAGGAACAATCACAAGATACACGAGCTGAACGCAATGAAGTAATAAGATTTGAACAACGCCGTTTTATAGACAATAAACGCAGAACAAATGAGCAGCAACGCCAACAGGTACATCTAGCACTTAAATCTCAGGATATAAAAATGAACCAGCCGGGATGTGCTGCGCGTCAGGGAAGGTGCAAATACCTGCAGTCGAATCCAGATTCGAACACTTATTTTATGCTTTCAAATGACATCGTTCAGAGCAGCAGAAATAGTTCGAAATACAAATGGTTTACTATAAAACCCTAATCCATCTTTATTGATATCTCTGTTGATTGAATTGTTTTAAACATCTAGTTTGTTCGTGTTAGCAAAAGGTGGACTAACAAAAAATATTGAGAGATTGATAATGCTACAATAAATTCGTTATTTTTTTCTAAACTAGAAATTATATAGAAAAATTTGATATGACAACACGACTTTTGTCGGGTCAGCTAGTGTATATATTATACATATAGTAATACATACGAGTCTGATATACATATATTCGAAATTTCGAAATATATTTTACGATTTATACGAAAACTATATAGATCGCTCCGAAGTGGCACTGCTGTGATTTGGTCAACCTATAGATCATCTAGATCGAAAATTCTTCAGTTTTCTTACGTTTCGTCTTCACCATATGTAGAGAGTAAAATAATAATGAAATACAATAAAAATAAATGTGCTGTTATATAGATCATTCAAATTTGTATTCATTCGATATCGCACTTAAGCAGGTTAGCGAGAAAATATCACGCATTCAAGTTAAGGCATCTTAAAACTAAGACAGCGTTCAATTAAGTTTCTCATAGACTTTGGCGTTTCCATACCCAACTAATAGAGTGCTCTTATCTAAAACTTCTAAATCAAGCTGAAACAATGCGTGTGTTTTTTAACGTTTATTGCACTCTATTTTATGGTCGCCTGAATGTCCAACGTCTTGTGGCTTAACAATTTAATTACTATTCGCAGCTAAAGAGTTGTGAGTGCCTCGCGTTTTATTGTTTTTTAAACGATCCACCACTTTGTCGCGGCGTTTCCCCCTTCGGACACTGGGGGCGGGATAATATTCTAACACGCAAGCAAAAATGTGAAAATATGGAAAAATATGAAATATGAATAGGATCTGACCAAAGTGAACGAAAAATAAACCTAACACGAAAATTAACATAACTGTCGCTGCGACTAGTTAGCTAAAAAAAAAAAAGTAAATCAACTGTGAGTGCCCGACTATCAGATACCCTGGAGACGAAACAGCAATAAAAGTAAATAAATGATATCGATCTTAATTTATTTCATAGAAATCATAAAAATTTAAAACCAATTATCAAATATCAAATGCTTAGGATGTTAAAATTTTTGAAATCGATATGGGCGGGCGTTCAGGATTCGGGATCGGCGAAGTCTTCTTTCGAAGGTGACAAAAATTTTAACAGGTGAAATTTACCCTAAAATGCAGGGTGCAGGGTATACAAAAAAATAATGTTTTGAGCCAAAGTTCGGATAGGTGTTAGCCAGGGCAACAGCAGTGGAAGGGTCGGTACGGAGGAGTGGCACGGCCCATGCAGCTCGCTGTGGCGTATTCAACATTTATTTGATGTGATGTTTTGATATTTCTTGACACCAGCACGCGAGGGCGACGCAGCAGCGCAATGAATTAATTACTTGCATTTCAAAACAAAACACACAAAAATGTGAAAGAAACAACAAGCGAGACCTAAAAAAGGTCGGACTATTTAAACGAAATGATATTTTGGATAGAAAAGTGACCACCAGGAATTTGAGATAAGATCAAACGTCCAGTTCAGACAGCGAGCAACGGACAGCGAGCGACCCGCCCGCCCGCCTGTCTGTCACCGAACATCACAATGGCTACTTGGATTGGTCTCGCTCTTGGCCCTCGCAACTGGGGAGCCACCAGAAAATACAAAAAATTCAGAGCAACAAGAACAACAGCCAAATAACTCACAAAATATGTGCGGCATGTGTCGTGACAAATTTTGTGCGCTCGCGCGCGTTGAGCTAACATTTTGAAAACGTGTTATTAAATACCCTAAAAGAAAGGGCTAAGGAAATGCAGCAGCAACGCCAACAGCAACGGCAGCTTTTCCTTTCGAGATTGAAGCCGATTTGTAAACTGATAAATGCCCGACAATTTACATTAATTACCACTTAAAAGTGCGCTACTATCTCTGCTCAAATTGCCTATAGCTCATTTTCAAAAAACTATTTTTCTCGCTCTCTCTCTCTCTCTCTCTCTCTCTCTCTCTGTCTCTAATACAGAAATGTCTCTCTTACTGGACGGCGACAGTTACACACACCTCAAATGTCAGTTCTTATAAAAGTTTGTTGAGATCAGGCGACATGAGAAGCGCATTAGTGGTCTGCCTGACAGGCGGAGACAAGCCCCCAGCCACAGAAATGAGCGCCCTTGAGGCCAGTCAGTATACTCCATGTGCCGACCGTTTCCAGTTCCAGCTCCTGTCCCAGTTCCCTTTCTCCCTACGCATTTTCGTTGCCAGCATTAAAGGATACTCGAGGGTGCGCACGTCTTATTATGTAATATTATCCAAAAAAATAAAACAGAAAGAGGAATAATAATAATAATATTGTCATCCCAGTGGCCTGTCGCCTTGTTTGCCTTTTTGGACATTTTTCGTGCAAACAGTGGGCCAAAAGCGAGGATATCTTATCTTTTGTTTGCATTCGCATAAGGTTCGTAGTCTGGTCTGCTCGTGGCGTCTGCCCGGCTGCCTTTAATACTTTTCAAGTATATAATTTACGCAATGATATAAGTATCCAGTTACGTGACGGGCAAATACACACAAACACGCGGCCCACAATTGAGCCGATAAAGAGCGCCTCAATATCTGCTTAGTAAAATTGCATACAATCATGATATTCGAAAACTATATACATATATGTATACATATGTACGAATATAGAAATCACAGAGATGTGAATTCTAATTGTTATTTAACTTTTCTATCAATTGCTAAGCTGCTGTTAGGAATTATCATTATAAAAGAGTCACCAAGTCGTCAAGTTAATTAAAATTAGTTTAATTATTAATAGAACGGCCCTGAACCCATTGAATATGGGAATTCAGAGTCTACGAGTTTTGTGCAAATCTGTGTAGTGGGATGAAGGCGTCTTTGATCCCATTAAGTAAAGACGACGAGCGAAGTATGCGCAGCTAAAATACCATAAAAGCTAGATAAATCACTTGATTTCCCTTGATTGATTTTTGATTTCACTTGATTTTCAATGGGTCCTGGGTACAATAAATGCATTCTGGTAATCAATTTTAGATGTGGCATAGAGATTTTTACTGTAAGCTAAATGTGAACAAATGGTGTTATTGATATTAGCGTTATCAAATACATAATACTCGATTTCGGTGCCATCGCCTAGCCATAAAATTTGTAAATAATTTCATTTTTCCAAACTCCAAGTCCTAACTGAATATTTCTATACGGACATCAATGTCAATAAAGGTCAAAATCAGTAAACCCTTTTCGCTAGCTTATATAAATATATAGCATCACATAACTGATGCGTCATATATCCACAAAGCAGTTTAGATCGACATATTTGTATTTGTATATTAATATCTGGATTGTGAAATCCCTTTGAACTTGGGCCCATCCATCAATTAATCGAACCCAGGGGCCTCTGGGCTTTGTTATACCATATCGTGTCACTATATCCAAATGGCTTTTCCATGTAAATAATAATTACAAATATGCAGAGTACCATTCGCTACTTAAAGTAAATCGTTTGACGAAACAATACAAACAAACAGTAGTCTGTCAGCTAACAATTTAAGCTGCATAACGATTATGCCCAGCTATAAACAATAGACAACTGGTTCGCCAATACTGGGGACTTGTATATAGTGCAGGCACAGCCGACTTGGGCTCTCCAAATATTTGCGGCGCTCTTTGAATTCAATATACTTTGCTGGGTCGGCAGCTCTCCGTGGCTCCGTTGTTCCGATTTTCTGTTTGTCCGTTTCTATGACTCTCCAAATCACACGCATTTAGCCAATGATCTGCAAATCAAAGAACGCCGAAACATGCCCTAAGAGCCCCAGAGCTCTACAATTGTCTCTCGTTAGGCGCGCCAACATGTGAAGGTGATTTCATGACCAACCGCCAACCAGGCATTTTTTCAGTTTTCTTTTCTTTTTTCTTTCCTTCTATTGGTCACGGGCCAATCAAATCGAGAGCGGTGCGTGCGACGGCAGCAAACGGTTTCAGCAGATAAAAGTTAAACGAAAGCTGTCAATTTGAAGTTTCGTTGTTTGAATTTTTTTATTGCTTACTTATTTTTGTTATTTACATACCCTAAGCCTATTGCAAACGGGCATGCGAGGTATCAAAATAAGTGCAACATAGTGCACTCTGAGTGCAACAGGCCGAACGGGGCGTGTTACAATATATATATATATATATATATATATATATATATATATATATATATATATATATATATATATATGTATATATATATATATATATATATATTATATATAGTAGACTTTGCCTATATACATGGAAAAATAATGATGGGTCTTACCTGTACATACCCAATTCCCCATGGCAATGTCCATAGAATATTCCAAGCAGGCCGCGTCCTAAAGAAGAATGCTGTTCAGGATATTTCCTAAAATATACCTTCCGCCTTAAACAATGATCATTCGCTTTTTTCAAGGCTTAATTACTTTTAAAGAAGGGAAAACTGATTCAGAATAGATAATATCAAATAGAATTCTTGATATATGTATTTATTATTGATTGGATATAATATATTTGTTTATGTATATATGTATATAACCTTTTATATATATATAATGAGTGTTTCAAGTCCTGGACACAAGACATATTTAGTTTATCTGTGCGTATTTCATCGTTGTACAGAGGGTATATTTTAGTCAGTTACTTCCAACCATATGAGTGACATTTGTGCTTTTCCTATACAATTTTAAAAAGGCGATATCGTACTTATTCCGACCCTCGTTGCCGCCCACCCTCCGTTCGGTGAGAACAATCGACACCGCGTGACGCTGCTGGGCTTTAGAGTGGACATTGTAATGGCCTCTTGTATTATGTAGGTTTGTACGGTTGAACTTCAACTTTGCGTTGCGACAGGAGCTATTTCATTCACATCGGATGGATCTAATTGATGGATATCTCTGCATGTGCCGCAGAATGTTGGTCTAGGTGTCCACCAGCTACATTAAGGCATTAGCAGAATAGCACTCTGTTGGCTTAGATAGACGTGCAAAGATTTCAATATTAGCTAAGGTTTACCATTTTAAAAATATGCATGTGCGATACACAAACTTCTTCAAAATATGTACTATGAAAAGCATTATTTGAATGTTATCAGTGTTATCACATGTCAATTATGGGCATCTAGATGTCAAGTAATAATGATACGAACTCAACAAATATTTCATTGACTCCAAATTGTATATAAGTATTAATGACATACACATAAATTGAGTTCGTGACTTTGTTTTGGAGCCTTATTGAAAAATTTGAAATAATTCTTTAATTTGAATACTTCTCTGCAAGTTGGAGCTAATCTACATTAGCGTAGATAATATTTATTTAACCGGAATTGTTACTAGCCTGATAGTGCGAAATTAATAACAAGTGCGAGTGCGAGCTTAACAATGTATTAGATTAGACCAAAGCATTTATTTTTAAAATTATCTCTAGAACTAACTCACTTCCAATTGCTAAAATAAGAACTGACTAAGTTAACAGACAGCCGACAGTTTTTGGTTGCGTGTGAGTGTGCGTGGCTCTTTGTCTGTGTGTGGCACAGCTGCTTGGTACTCGTGTATGTGTGTGTTGTGTTAATTCAATTCAATGGTAGAAAAAAAAATTAAATCTTAATTCGAATAATACATTCTGACAACATGACGGATCACCAACGAAAATGCAGAGCCACACGCTCACACTCACACAAAGACACACAATGTATATATGTATACACACATATATATATATGCATATATATATATATATATGTATATATATATATATATATATAATATATATATATATATATATATATATATATATATATATATATATATATATATATATATATATATATATATACATGCCAAATGGCACAGTAGATGCGCATAGTTTCCCTTTTAGTATTTTTATGTACTTGGCTGTATATACATACATGTACATAGGCTTATGTGTGTGAAATTTTATTTCGACACAGCCAGAGTCTGACTGGAAATAAGGGTGTTCGATGAAAGCCAAGAAAAAATGGCTTCCAAATGCCAAATGTGGGTTGACAACTAGTGCAATGTGTGTGTGTGTGTGTGTGTGTGTGTGTGTGTGTGTGTGTGTGTGTGTGTGTGTATGTGTGTGTGCGTGTGCGTGCCAATGGCTGACAGTCAACACTTTTAGTACTCTAAATTGAAATCCACTTGACACGCTCCACCCACCTCTTTATATGCAATTTTATTACAACTGAAAATCGGAGCTTGGGTATATTGGGTTGTACATTCTCATTAACTTCCTCCATTTCTCAAAAAAAAAAAATATATATATATATATATTATATATATATATATATATATATATATATGTATATTATATATATATATATATATATATATATATATATATATATATATATATATATATATATATATATATATATATATATATATATATATATATATATATATATATATATATATATATATGCGTGTGTGTGTGCTGTATATGCTCATGTCTATAAGTATTTGCAAATTAAAATGTCAACAGAACAAATTTGAAAACATTTTGGCGACTTAACATTTTGAAGACAGTGACAATTCCAGACGGTCGTACGTCCTTTGATAATGTTGTTGCCGTTCTTTAAATTTTTCAACAATGATGCTAATGTCATCATCAATCTTCGCGCAAAAACTCAGCCAGGCAGCGGCGCATAGAGAGCGAGAGAGAGTGAGAGCGAATACCTCGTCTAAAACGGTCGCCTTCAATGTTGGCCAATGCGTTAATATTCTGGCATAGGCCATCCCCACATACATATATGTCTTTTTGGGAAGCCTCGAACGGTTTTCATTAGACAAATTAACAAATTCGCCTGACTTTGTGGCGGGTGGTGCTAGTGGTTGGGCCGTTGCTGCCGACAAGTGGCATTAGCTCTGCTTGGCAGCTTGACTTGTTTACATGAGATAATTTCAATATAATAAATCATTTCGCCTTGTGTATATACGCTCATTTTCTCAGCAAATTATATCGAATCTAGCCAATGCAGCGACTTTTCAAAAATACAAATTTAGAAAATTGTCTTGTTGTCGGCCTTGGATTCAGACTGTCAGCCCAAAAGAGTTACGAGTTTACCTATTGCCCACACACACACACACACACATTTAGGCTCAAAGCTCTGAACTATGTGTATGCCAAATGACTCACTAGAACGTGAAACTTGGAACTCACTTTCAGACTGTTGAACAAATATATGCTTTAAATGTTAGATAGCGGATTAAGGTCATGATTCATATTGCATTTCAGTATGATTCACAGTTAACAATCAGTTTATAGTTTTAGGGTATTCGATTATTGTTAAAGTGAATCTTAAGTTGGCTTATTTCGATTTGTGTTGAGACAATAGTAGACATCGTAAGAGATTAAGCTTCAAATATAAATGATGATAACATTTTATCGAAAAATAATTCTGACCTGAAATTCCAAAAAGTTTTTCGAAGCTCTCAGCCCAAGTCAATATTCTATTCTTTTCTTCTAACATGATTCAAATACAAATATGAAAGGACAATTTCTACATGTTATATGACATTAGGTAACATTTTTTAATGCCCTGACGAAGGCGCGGCAGACCCAATAAAGCACATATATTCTTGATCAGGAAGACAATCCGAGTCAATTTAGCCCTGTCCATCTGTCCGTATGTTTGAACGCGTCGATCTCAGAACTTATAAAAGCAAGTGACCTCAAATTTTGTTGGAGATCCGTGTATAATGTATCGATTAAAACGCAAAACCGTTATTCAGTTATAAAACTCTATCTAATTCATCTTTAATCCTAGAGTCTTAAAATTTTGGTTTTAGTTTCATGTGTGTTTTATACAATTTTCATTTTTATTAAATGTTGGATATCACGCCCCCTTCGCCTTAAATTTACAAAACATGTATTTCAAATACTAGAGACTTGCGCTTGGCACATACGTATATAAAATAACATACGTATGTATATAATGTGCTTAGGAATCGCGGTTCCTCGCATGGTTCAGGGTATCTCCTAGTCGAGCTGTCTTACTTGTTTTAACTATTCCATAGGTTAAGGCAATAGCCAGTCAAGCCAATCAGCCCCTATAATTCCTATGCGGACAGAGTGTGTCGGATGGCCCATAGGTAGCTGCCTTTCGCATCGCGCAAAAATAATCCATCATCCCAGACCCGATCGAATGCTTATTTGACGTCTTCCAAACCAGCTGAGCTCGAATCCCAATAGAGTTCTATCCACCAGTACAGGACATTGCTCAAACCTAACGATTCTCTGCCCAAAGCTTTGTTTTATTACCTTACATCCTCTGCGGATTTTCTAATATTAGTTGCAGTGCTCGCAAAATCTCTTTTTCAATTATGTTTAGAGGAGTAGTCAGAGGATAGAGTTGACAATATGAAGCAGCAACTAGGGAAAACGAATATTTTGAAGACACTTTAACGAGCTCAGGGATAGGAAAGATTATTGCACTAAATGTGCAAGGAAAGTATTTTCCATTATCAAAGAGTTGTTTATCGTGTATTTGCAATGTGTTTGGATGTTTCGGTTCGGTTTTGTTCACAATGTTCGCGGTTCACAATGAGGCTTCCTTCTAGTCGAATGTCAAACTCGAATGAACTCAATCTAAAACACACTTTCTATCTATTGTGACCGACATAAACGCACATTTCAAATTGTTGCTCTGAGAGACAGACAGACACACATGCCACTTCTTATCAATGGAAAGCAAATAATGTTCGAGTTCTCAGCTACTGGAATTCGATTCTGTTAATCTATGTGGAAAACAGTAGCCAAAATGTTGCTATTAATGCTTGCATAAAGTAAACATGTGCCTATCAATAGATATATGTCAATATTTAAATTTCGATTCGGTTACAAACTAGAAAAACAAACTGGAGAGAGGTAGAAGAAGAGACACACGCACACACGAAGGTGTTGATAAAACAAAATCTAACCTGCTTCCGGCGCGGCAGACAACATTTTTATAATGAGGCGCCATTGGGATATATGATGTCTGTATGAGTGTGCCTGGCAGTGAGCTTACAGTTTTTACAGCTCGAAGCGATGGCAAAGCCTTTCGAGAAACAGTTTTCACGAGTGTCCATGATGCATACATCGTGACTAATGAGCCACGGGACGTCCCCCGAGCCAAACAACATTCAATTAATATGAAAGCTCTTTCCTTTCGGGAAATTTATAGAAATAAGACACATATACATAGACATGCATGCATATGCATGTTTCTATGTCTGTCAGGTCCAGTGCAATTCAAGTTAAGTTTTTGTGCATTTCATGTTACCAAAAAGAACAGAAAGTGCAGCATTGCATGACATGTGGAAAGTCCAAGTTGACAGCTGACCAACTAAACTGACAGCATATATGGAGCGGATTAGTTGTAGCTAGTGTGTGGGTGGGTGTGTGTGTCAGAGAGAGAGAGAGAGAGAGAGAGCGTTTCAGTCAAGTCAGCAAACGAATTGAAATGGTCAAATTGAGAAAACATATTCTAAACCAATATATTACACACATACACACACTCATCCCCAGTCAGCCGAAAGGGGTTAAAATAGTGTGGGGGTGGACACTCAATTAGTCGTACGAGTCAAAAGGATTATTGAATACCCTTTCAAGGGCTATTTATACTTTTCAAATAAGTGTGTTCTCATTAAGAAGAAATAAAGTTAACTGCATTGCGCCTAAATGACAGGATTACTTAGACTGCTTAAACTGTAGAGATAAAAGGAAATCCGATGGACTTACTTTTCCCACAGCTGAAATATTCGAATTTAATTTGATAGAGAGGGAGAGCTAAAGATAGGATTTTAATCAGTATTAACTTACCACTAACTAAATTAACTGACCACAAACTAAATAATTTGGTAAAGAAAATAAAGCTTCTGAAGATTCAGAGACGTAGAAATTGATATAATGGGTTTTTTTCGGATCTGCCCCTCTTATAGAATATTTTCATTTTATTGAACGATGATTAAAGTAATCATATGCTTCAAATATAGCTATATAACGGTCCATATGTAGAAGATATTTATTTATTTGCCACCCCATTTATGTGATGAAGGGTATTTCCCTTGCGGCATACACCACGTACACATCTTATCCTCTCTACATATGAACCTAATATTTGACTGACCTCTCGCGACGCTGTTGTGAGTCCTGCTCAGCTGTCAGCTATGCCGCGAATGACCATCTGCTGACCTTAACACAAGGATGCAGCGTAACAGCGCGAATTGCGGAATATTTCCAACCGAACGTCAAATTAGGTTGTGTAGATTTGATTTCCCCACGACCAACGACCTGAGGCCATAAGCTCTTTGAGTTTTGCCACGCTGATATCTGGAATCATTTAACTACCTATGTGATCAATCAAATCGTCTGCGATCGTATCCAAAAACGGTTCCGCCTGCGCATATGTTTCTGATTAGGCGCGTTGTCGTCTTTTCTCGATGTTTGTTTAAGCACGCAATTTAAACAATTTACTTTTAATTGCAATATAATTTTCTATTTGCACTCGAATTAAAGCATATTATCAACTGACTCGCTGCCCAGACACCAGAAGCCCCTCATCGAATGCTTGTGCACTGCCAGCCTGTCCACTTAATCGCCAGCCCCAGCCGGACCCCCAGCCCCCATCCCTCAGCTATCTGTAATGCCCATTCAGAAACGACGTCGCTGTCAACTTGCTTAGGGCTGGGGGGATCTGCGTAAAGTGCCACTGGCGCCTACATATCATATAACTGATAATATCGTATCAAAATGGCCGCTGGCGGATGAATCATTCAGCTCGGACTATGCAAAATTCACTTGAGTGTGTTTTTTTGGTTCTACAGGGAGGCTAAGCATAGAAGATGAATGAGTGAATGAGCCATAGTATCAGCTATAGATAGACTAGCTAAACTGGCCATTTTGTTAGTTAATATTACACTTATTTAATTCCCAAACGAAATAAAGAATTAAAAGGATTCTAGCTCAACAACTATTATCAGCTTGGGTAGATATAAATAAAAGTATGTAATTACTATTATCACATGAATAACTCAAAGATAGGCTCTTCTGTAGACGGAATGTAGTTGCCTCGATACCTTAATGACTCGATTGCCTAGAGAGTGGAACTATCAAGGTCTAGTATAAATATTACCCATAGTAATGAAATGAACAACACTTGAGACTTTCATTCACTTTCCTTTCACACGAGCATTTAGCGAAGCTATGCAGAAGTCAACAAACAGCAAACACCCCGGCTAAAACCTGCAATTGTAATTAATGCTAGTTGGCGATGATATCAAATTACATTGACTTGGTTGCCATCTGAAGTGAGGGAACGAGCCAACTGCCCAATTCTCTTCAGTCCCGCCCGCATGCACGTTCAGCCGTGCAGTCGAGTTGTTGTTGTTGTTGTTGTTGTTGTCGTTGGTGCAACTTCTGCTCTTGTTTACATTGATTGTCAGCAGTGTCATTTAAGCGCCATGGTGCCACTGTGGCAGCCGCTCACCCGCGGCAGCGAATGGCCTTGTACAACTGAGTTACCCATCGTCCGTCGTCCGTTGCCCGTAGATTTTCTGCTAGCGCACACTGTCAACACAGTAGGCGACACAGTCAGCAACGCATTGCGTGCATTCAAGTGGAAGCGATCCATCGATAATGCTCTCTAAAACTAATATTACAAATGTAGATACCGTTTGGCGCCGGACGCGGACGCCAGTTAAAGGCGAAGGTGCCGCCAACTGTCCGCGACATGTTTGACATGTCGAGCGACACCGGCTCAGCTCAGCCCAGTTAACCAGCACCAATGCAGTTCCATGCCCGAATATCCAAATGCCCGGGCTCATGGGTTACTGGAATGCGACACTGCGCGTTGCTGTTTGTTTGCTGGAAAATTCAAATGCAGCCCAGGCACTCACAGCCTAATCCTTATGCTTGTTTTCGTACACATACCCACACATATGCGGCTGTCTAGCCTGCCTGAGTGTGTGCGCATTATGATAGGAGTTTCGAGTTCCATTTGAGTCTCCAGCTCCAGCAGGGGCTTATCGACTGCCCCCGGTCGGAGTTGGTTGCCAATTGGGCCACAGTGCCTGCCATCTGTATACGCCAAATCGCCTTCTCGTTTGCAGAAGGTGTCATAAATTCATCATTCATTCGCGTTTATGGAGTGGACGGCCTTTTCCCATTATTTTTTCCACTTTATATTCTTTTTTATTTATGACATCGCCCATTTGATTTATAGTGTATCGCTACCAATTGCCGAAATGCATAAGTACAGCAAAACTTACTACTCACGCTCATATTGCTCGAGTTATGAGTATTACCTGTGGTCCGTCAATCCAGCTGCGGGCCACCTTTAACTTAAAGCTAATCGTCGCGTCGCTCCAATAATACTGAACACTTACGTGTCGTTATTGCTACTTAATGCTCGTTAATTGATTTATTTGAATGAAACTTTCAGTTAGATTTATGATTGTGTGAAAAGGTTTTTATCGCCAGCAATTGGCTTTATTCGTCTTTTGTATTTTCACAGCATATAAAGAAATTAATTCGTTCCTTGGCATCATAAGAAAATGCTTGACTAACCCTTACATTTTGCTCTTATAATAAAGACTAAAATACCTTTAAAATTCATTTCTAGAGAACATTTCAGACTTACGTCTTAATAATCGCTATAAAATGCGTGCGTTGGTTCCTTAGCTGGACTGACCTGAGGTCAACGAGCTGAATGGAACTATTCAACCCGCCAATTCAATTTATCGAGCTGTAGCTGGCATTAGTTCGCAATTGCCTTCTTAATCGACTGACTACCTTCCCTTGAAGGGCTGCGCAGATTCGAGAATACCTTTTGAGACGACGCGTCGTGCTTAAGTAACCAGTCAAGCCCACTGAATACAAATACAAGAAAGACGATTTCCGTACCACCCACAATTATATTTCATTTGTTTTTTGTGTCTAAGATAAACTCAGCCCCGCTGTCAGGATAATCCCAATATTTTCAAACAAACCTATTAGCCACATTAAATCCTTCTATGGAAAGGCCAGAGATTATTTTCATCATCGGCGGCTTTAGCCACGGGGCGCATGTCAAATTATGAATAAAATGCAGAATCACGCAAAGAGCAAAAGTCAAAGGCACGGCCAAAAACAAAACAACACACACACACACACATACAGATGAATGCCCACAATGCGTATGGTCAGGCCAGTGTCTCGGGGCCTCTCACACTGATTAGGTACGACAGCTAGAGATCAACGCCAGGGGATCACTCTGCCCTAACCCAAAACGTAACCACAACAAAAAGCGAAGCAGCTCTAACTGAATGACGATCACTTTTCTTTCTTTTCTTCCCATGACTCGTGTCTCTCTCGTTCTCTCTCAATATATATATCTCTCTCTTCTCCCTCTCTCTGTGTCTTACAGCGCCGAAACTACCTGCCAACATGAGCAACATGCACGATTATCAGCTGAATGGTCACCTGGACATGTGCCGCGGGGGCAGCTCTGCCGTCTTGCCCATACAGAATCCGCTGCTGACGAACAGTGCAACCACGGGCGTCGCCACCAATGGGCTGGCCATTGGCAACGGTGGTGGTGCTGCAACAGTTGGTGGCGGTGCTGTTGGTGCCCCTGCCGGCGTTGGCCTCAGCAACTGCAGTCTATCATCCACGAACAACTCGGGCCGCACCAACTTCACCAACAAACAGCTGACTGAGCTGGAGAAGGAGTTCCATTTCAATCGATACTTGACCCGTGCTCGACGCATCGAGATTGCCAACACATTGCAGCTCAACGAGACTCAGGTGGGTATTAACTAACTCAACTTGTAGCTGAAAGTGACAAGCAGAGCGCATAGTCCCCCTAAGAGAGCAAGATCTCATGCGGCTGCCAGGTTGTCACCAATTTATTTAACGTAAATGATCAGAGTTAAAGTTTAAGGTCTTATGTAAGTTGCGCATTCAGCTGCTAGAGTAATTTCTACTGCGAGTCTGGTACGCGCTGCGAATGCATACGACATCAGGACTCCTAATGTCCACTGTAGACGTATGGAAACTTGTACGTAGCTAAAGCTTACTACTCTATGTCGAGTGCCACATTCAGCGAGTGTCTTTGCAACATTGTGTAGCTTCCATAGCTCTAACGGAATTTCTCATTCATTCACAGGTCAAGATATGGTTTCAGAATCGCCGCATGAAGCAGAAGAAGCGCGTCAAAGAGGGCCTCATTCCGGCGGATATGATAGCACAGCATAGCGCACCCGTCTTAACTGAAAAGCAGCCTCTACAGCAACATCAACATCAACATCAGCATCAGCATCAAAATCAACACCAGCAGCAACAGCAACAGCAACAACCAGATTTGAAGGCTTCAGAACTGACCACCAATGAATTGCTAGCAACAGGAACGGGAACAGCAACAGCAACAGCAGTAGCAGCAGCAACAGCAGCGGCAGCAACAACAACAACGGCAGTAGCTAAATAGAGTTGGGCAATTTGCAACCTAGAAAAAAATGTAGATATTGTTTTAGTTGCTGTTGTTATCGATGATGATGATGTCGTTGCTGCTATTGTTGATTTTGTTGTTAATAATACCCTGTACCCATTGGGCCAACTCCTTCTAACTCCAGCTACAGTTAAAAGGAGAATAAGTTGCATAACTATATAAATATATACAATTGCATGATGTACATATATGTCTATTCACCTGTCTGTCTCTCTGTCGGTATGCCTGCGTGCGAGTACTCCTTGCCAAAATCGATAAGTATCGATTACACAATTCGATTGCTATATACATATGTGTGTCATTCACGAAGTAAAAAGCACATCTTTGTTTTGCCCATCCGCCTGTCCGCTATTGAAGTTAGGAACTTTGGAACCTGTCCTCATGTCTATCCATGCAAAAAAAAATTTTACTGAAAATACATCTATTGCAGCGAAACCCCAAGACTAGAATAATATGAAAATAAATATTTGGCTAACCTTGCAATATATGCATATACGTATATATATACATACATATATATATATACATATATATATAGTATATATATATATATATATATATATATATATATATATATATATATATATATATAATATATATATATATATATATATATATATATATATATATATATATATATATATATATATATATATATAATTAGAGGATGTTTGCCGAGTACAGGGTATCTACTAGTCGCGCGCTGCGCTGCTAAACAGTTTCAATTGTTTTTTTGTTGTTGTTATCTTTGCTGTTGTATAGAATTGCCAAATGTCTAGCGCATTTTGTTGTGATAAATAAATAGAAAAAATAAAAACAAAATATAAAAAAGGATATACCGAAAAATATACACATACATATATTATTTCATAATTGTAGCCAATTCACAGAGAAAACAAAAATAGAATTCATTCGTATTTGTATAAAAACAATGGAATCAAATACTATCGGCAGCTGAAAGTGCGACTAGAATAAACAAAACTCAGGGTTACATACATACATACATATATGTATGATATATGTATGCAGACAATTTGCGTACTTACTAACATTTGTGAAAAATAAAGCTTAGCGAACACTATACAAATACTTCGTGAAACTAAATCAAAATCTATGCGAATGCTGCCATAACTGTTGAATCGAAAGAGAATTGCATTGTAATTTACTCGTACTCCTACTCGTAATTGTAGTCCTAATCGTAATCGTAATCGTATTTAGTATTACTATTCTGTGTATTCTACTGTAAGCAAGGCCTTCTACGACGCAAGAGCAAAAGTTATTTGACAAATTGGTATTCGATCTTGATGAACGTATGACCATATATGCATTTACATGTGTATATATGTGCATATGTACGGACACACTTCTACATATACATATATATTTATACACATATGTACTCTAGTCTTAATTGTAATATAATTATAATTGTTCAACGCAACCAGACGTAAATAAATAAACATATTTGAAAATTGTTGATCTTGAAAAACCCACTTGAAACAAACAACAATAATTTTATTATTATCAAAATACTTATGTGGTATACATACATACATACATATGTATGTATATGCATGCATATGTTGCTTGATGAATTAGGAGATTACGCAAAAAAACTCTATCACAGCACTTCCTTAAAAATCACATGTGTATAAGAATTTCGATATTTTTTGGGGGATTTATGGGCTGTTTTGAAAATTTTACTAATTTGCTAGAATTAAGAATAAATGGAAAATTCATCAAGTGCCTTCACCAAAGTCGGCGTGCCTGCTTGATGGATAGGTTTTTAAGCCTACAATCAAAATTTTCGATACATCAAATAACTATTAAATAACACATGATTGACACATGATTGTATAGTGTCTATCTACATACATATGTAAGTAAATGTATGTATATAGACACATTTGTGAAAATAAATGTAACTTCATCAAATGTATATATACACCACAATATGCACTACTCACAGCAGAGCGATGTAATCTTCGTTATATCCAGATGTGCATATAGCATTGAAGTTATTTCAAATGATCAACATGGACAGAAGCAAAGCTATGCAATATTGCGCTCAAACTTATCGATAGCCGTCGACCAAAAACAACAGTATTAAATTTAAACAGACATAGAGTAATAATTGTGGTTCTTTATTTAATTATTGTGCTTACCATGTAATTGTCAATTTATACTGTAATATTATAGAAAATGAATATTTGCATATATGCAAGAGCCAGAGTTAAATCGACAATAATAACAAGAATTGTATATCGATTAGTTCACATCGTTTTTTTCAGGGCTGCAAAAAAATATTTTGAATGAAAAACATCATGCAAAATATTACCAGGACATATAAATATTTTTTCACGTATTTAGTATTTTTTGTTAAAGTAATAAAGTGTTCAATATGTTATGCTGTTTTTTTGCAATATCAAACTACGTTAACACTGAAATGCGAATGAGCTAAAGTTTAAAAATTATTTGCTTCAAAATGTGGGTAGTAGATAATTTACAAGTGTCTCTAACGTCTCTACGAGAGTTACCAGAACTCATTAAATATGGCTTCATCGACACCAAATTTGGAAGGATATTGCTTGGCACGACCTCGATTCGGAAGCAGGGCAAAATCAGCGACGCAATTTGCGTTTTATATTTCGTGCAAAATGACGACAAAAAAAGTTTAGACGAACTTCGGCGACGTTGGCCCAACGTGAAGCTGATTGCGGATGCAACGGCCATTGCAGAGAAAAGCTATATTCTATTTGAGGAAATGGAAAACAAAGTTGCCGTCGACATCGTGGCTATGGGCACAGAACTGCAGTTGGCTGTATGGGCTGAGCTATTAAAGATGAAAGCTGGGACTACCTGCACTTACACACAGCTCGCCGAACTGGTAGATCGCCCAAAGGCTGTTCGGGCGGTAGCCAGTGCTGTGGCCAAGAACGAGGTATCCATTCTAATACCCTGTCATCGTGTCATATCGAAGAGTGGGGCCGTAAAATATGGCTGGGGCGCAGATCTGAAGAGTTCCTTATTACGCTACGAAGCAAATATATAAAGCGGTCGGTTTTTCATTTGAGGGATACACATGTATTTATTAAATGGTTGGTTTGCTGAAATTCAGCTCTGGACTTCTTCAGTTGGTTGGTTGCCTCACAAAGGACCGGAGCTACAAAATGCAGATTCTTTCTAAATAGACCAAACTGAAATGCGGAATATGCTCGAGATTGTGCAACAAGTTCTACTTAAATTTTAACTAGACAATAATGTGCTTCTATTCCCGATGCAGCAGCACGAATATGGCCAGAATCGAGAGTATGGCCCACTGCAAATATAGAATTGATTAGCGGGTGAAAGTGTAATCAAAGTATTCCGCACTCACCTTGACCTTAGGATATTCGTTCATGAAAATCGTTATGATGCCCACATAGGGCAGGAACCCTCTGGCGCGACCCACAATATCCTTTTTGGTTAGCCAAAGCTGGCCGGGCGCATACAGCCCTCGATCATCCACATTGTTATTGTCGCCCTTGGTCAGGAACTTGACTGTGCCGTCTTCCCTGTTTAAATGCAATTCACAATTCACTTAACTATATAATTTGAGCAGCAATAAGTATACGCACTTTTCGTGCAATTTGATTACACGATGCACTATAGGTATGTCCCGTCCCTCCACTTTAAAGACAACAATCTCACCCACGCGCACCGGCTCGTCTTTGTAGTTGGTGAGGAAGAGGAGATCGCCTCGATGAAAAGCCGGCTCCATGCTACCACTCAGTACGACAACAATTGGCGATTCGCTGCCGGTCACAACCATTAGGCCTTTCCAAATCATCAGTGCAGAGGACACAATCATTGCAAAGCTGAGTACTTGATACAGCGACTGGAAATATGGCATGTTCTTTAATAAACATGCCCAAGAAGCAGGCGTTGGATGCAGCACTCACCTGGCGTTTGTTCATTCTATTGAAATCGCCCAGCATTTCGTCCACTTGTAATATACTAGCTAGGCCCATGGTTGTGATTTTTTACTTGCTCTGCTATCGATCAAAATCAAAACCGCCAACTGCAAATTTGTGCAAATTCGTAACAATATAATTTCTGTTCCACGAAGACAAAAAGAAGCAAGGTTTGTAGCGCCTCAGACGACGCGTTGTTGGTCCGACACGTCAGTAGGGATTGCAGTGTAACTAAATTGCTATAATACTGAAATCCTAAGAATGAATACAAATTATACTAAAAACAAATGAAAATACTAAAAAAAAAAGGCTGGTATTAACTACTATATATTACGTTAAAGCCCACTCAGTCGTGCTGTACGGCACGCATAACAGAACTATGTTGTCCATTTGATGTTTGATTGACAACAAGAATTAACGATATAAATTATATATAGATAGAATAGAAATATCGGAAACTTAAGAAAATAGCAAGTACCACTGTTATCCGTAAATGACTCGATAGGGTTTCTGTTGGTATCGATTATTTAAGTCAATAGTAGTATAACAGCACACTGTTAAATTTCGCAGCTAGTAGCATGTCGATTTATTTCACGATAATTTGAAATAATATCGGTGCCGGCGTGTGAACATACTTCGCATTCTCCGCATTTTAAATAGCAAAGGAGAACACAATAAAAACCAAATCAAGAATGGGTGATAAACTGTTGGACACAACACAAATTATAAATGGATTGGCTGTGATGATATCATTTTTTGTCGGTTACAAATATGCCCTGAAGCGTGGTGAAGCTTGTGCTAAAATTGACGACACTCCAACAGAGACGCCAGCGGAAGGCGCAGCTGTCGCAGTCGCAGACAAGGTGCGAGTACAAATTGTAAATGCCAACTAAAAATATATAATAAACGATTTTACTTTTCCAGACCTATGGCGGCTTCAATGACAACTACAAAATGGTGCTCGTTGTACGCAACGACCTGAAGATGGGGAAGGGAAAGATTGCCTCGCAGTGCTCCCACGGGGCTGTGGGCGCTTACCAAAGAGCTGTGACTCGCACACCACGCCTGTTGCGCGCCTGGGAAAATTGTGGATGTGCAAAGATCGCAGTGCGCGTTGAAAGCGAAACAGAGCTTATGGCCGTCAAGCGAGCGGCCGAGCAACGGCAACTAAACACTTGCCTCATCCGCGACGCTGGACGCACACAGATCGAGCCAAACTCAAAGACCGTTCTCGCCGTTGGACCCGCAGCGGCAGTCGAAATCGATCGTGTGACTGGCCATTTAAAATTGTTGTAATTCACAGCAGTCAATCGCAAGTTCAGCCAGCGCGCAGGATACACTCAATTCTCAAGCAATATCTGTGGCAGCAGGTGGTAAGCAACCACGACTATAACAATGACGACCATGATTGTGACGTGCACTGTAAACTAGGGTCTAGTGCCTAATTGCGTTTATTTGTAAACTATGCTACAACAAATTAAATCCGTTATGATGCTGCTATCTCTATTTACTTGACTTCGTATAGTCTTAATTTGGGTTTTATTTTTATTTCATGTCTGCTGTCACTTTTTGCTCTCGCCACAATCGTCGATGGCATCCCTTGGCACCTCTTGCCACTTATCGGGAATAACCTTAAACAGCTCATCCTTAACATCGCCCTGGATGACAATCTCTTTGTCGCCGCCAACCGATGAGCCGCAAGCAAATTTTGTACCAAAAAATTTGGCTGCCGCTCGCAAATCGATTTTGAATAAAGCCATCCCAGCCACAAGAGTCACTCGCTTGTTCTTGCCGCGCGTTGTGCAGGAAAGTCGAATACGTTTTGGTACATCGCTGTCGTCGTCCTTTTTCACACGAAGCATACCCTTACCGCCCCGCCTCTGACGCTTCTTTTCGGAATCCATAGCACTTGCAGCTGCATCCGCCTCGGCTTTTCTCAACACAAGTTTTTGATAGTCGTCGGGATAGTGCTTGGCCAGCCATTCTTTGCACTTGTCGTACTCGGTATAGAATTCACAGTACTCGATTGGCATGGAACAATGTCCGCAGTACTTTACCTCGATCGGATAGATGACATCCAGTAAACCTTGGCATTCATCTACTTGGTTTTTTACGGCGTCCATATTGTAACTTCTTCCCGAACGAGTGTTTTCTGTCTATAAAGTGACATTACACACAAAACACACTTAGCAAAATATGCCGAGCTCTGCGACGAGCCGTTACCTCCTGGGTTTTCTATGGCTGCAGTGGTTGAAAACTGAACATATATATATATATATATATATATATATATATATATATATATATATATATATATATATATATATATATATATATATATATATATATATATATGCATATACATGTATATACACAAAATATATAAAACAAACACGAACCCCCAACCCCCCACCCCCCCCCCCCCACACACACACATATACACACATGGGGGGAGGAAGAACACTTTTATTAAAAGTTATTGAAATCAGAGTTAGAAATCAGATATCGTTACAATCTCTAGCATTAATATTTGAATTTATTGAAAAACTGTAAATGATTAATCTGTACCTAAGTCGCAGAAAAAGAGCTTGAGGAAAAAGTAAGGAAATAACTGAACAGAATCGTTTGTAATAGTAATAAAAAAAATAGGGAAATACTAAAAAGTTAGCCAATCATAATCATTTTCACCTTGGGTCGGCTGCGGCTCAGCCTGCTGCTGTATATTTGTTGGCTGGACTTGATCAAGATCTTGCTCGGGTTGATAGTTCGGCTGTTGCGGCTGATAGTCAACAGGTTCATTTGATGCATCCAGCAGATATATTTGCTGCGTCGATTGCTGTTGAGAATGTTGAGCGCTTAGTTCGGTATCGTCGAGCACCTCTTTCTTGATGCGCACACCAACGTTATCCTCATCATCACTGTCTGATATGTCAAGATCGTCGTCGATGCCCATGGCATTACTATTGCTCGTTGCTGCAGGAAAATCCTCCTCCTGCTGATTAGCTGCTGCTGAACTAGTACTTGCTTCTGGCGGATTGTACTGGCCATTATCATCCTGAGCCTGGGCCATGAAGTCAGAGAATGCGCCTGTTGCATTATAATTTTCGCCAAAATTTTGACGTGACCTATGCATGGCCAGGAAGTCGGAGGGATCATAATTTGGATCCACATCCATCGACTCATCTGAAAAAAGTGAGAGATCCAAATTACTAAATGAATTTAAATAGAATTGTAAGTGCCGGAGGCATAGACCAAACAGACGACTATATTCGAACAAATATGGTTGAATAGGTTGAATATAGGGTACTGAGTATTTTTTTGGGTAATATATGAACCTTGCTGCTGTTGAGCGTAGTAGCCAACGCCACTCAACTGCACCATAGCTTCAGCTGCTTGCTGACTGTCATCCTCGCCGCATTGCTCCTCTATTATAAACGCGATAGTGGGAAATACGTGAATGTAGTAGAAAAGCAGTATCCAAGCACACAAAAGAAGACACATTTAGATTGAAAGAGTCAAAATTACGTCAAATCATATAACAAATATAGACATAATATAGGTATGCGTTCATTGCGTTCAAAGGCTTGGAAACACATTAATAACAAAAGTATACTTTTGTCTCGTTTATCTTCGTAATATTACACACCTGCCATTTGATGTGCCTCAATATCGATCTCTGTTTTGATGTTTTTCGGATCGATGTAATCCATTCCGTCATTGAGCGCATGCATACGTTCTCCCTGATCCAAAATATGGGCAGCATTGTTTTCATCTTCAGATACTTCCTGAAAGTCCTCCTCATCGTCCTCGTCATCATCTGTCGAGCATTGTAGATCTAATTGTAGTTGATAATAAACAAACAGAAATCATTATTCAATATGAAATGTTTTGAGATTAGGTTCAACCAAAGAACTGAAAAAATTTAATCCAAAAAATAAATTTGTTAAAATTATTGAATTTGAAAAATTTAATTAAGTACTCTTGATCTTCACAGTATACCAATAGACTAGTCAAGTGTGATCAAAATTAAATTATGAAAACATAAATATGTTTAAGTGTTTCAAAACTCCATCTGTTAACATATAGATTGTTAAACTCAAGTTTGTTATTGAGTTATTGCATAATGCAAATGTTTTGAAGAAACTCAATCAAAATAATATATAGAATCTACACTATAGAAAAGTAATTAAGAAAACTGAATAAGTTGCAAAAAAGCTGCATTAGAACCTTTTTAAATATTCAATTTGAGCACTGTTAGAAAAAATAAAAACGGTCTTGCAAGTCCAGAAAAATCAAATACAAATGAAAAAAGATTGAAAATTTAGTAATAAAATCATAAGTAATAAGCATGTATAAACAAGTATAAAACTCGGGATATATTAATTTATAAGCAATTGAGTAAATTTGTTAAGAGATTTTATTATAATAAAAGCCAAATTAAAAATCAACTCAAAATTTAATATGAAAGCTTTAGTGTGTGTACGTGTGTATGTAAAAATTTCGTTGTTAAAAAATTATGATAAATACGTCTTTTTGTGTGTGAGAGACAGAGAGAGAAAGTGTGTGTGTGGTTGTGCGCGTGGCTTTTATAGCAGTGGTCCACATATATATATATATGTCTTACCTTCATCCAGAAAGTAAGATTGCGTCTGACTCATATTAGAGCCAAGGCTGTCCTTACGGGGACGGCCCCGACCACGTTTAACCGGATTTGCATTTTTTACTAGAAAATAAAAGTATTTTTTTGCAATTGCACTGTTTGGACGTTGTATTGATTACAGGGTATATAGCGAATAACGAAAAGGAAATAAGTGAACATTGTAGTCTGCTGGCAATTAGATAAAAGGGTTTTTGCTGTATGACAATCAAAAATAATCACGAACATAATGATTGCATTGTCGTTGAAACATCGAGCACATACATTGATTTGAAAAGTTGTACATTTTGACTGCTTAGCTCTATTAAAGGACAAAAAGTCGAGGGTGAAGAACGCAGATGTCAACTGCAATGGTATGCTATCTTAGGATTACAACAGTTTCAGGGCAGCTTAATTTTTCAATTTTATCTCTCATGAGCGAAGAAATATACCTGAACAATATGCGTACGAGTCTAAAACTGAGTAAAAGATAGATATTTACTACTAATTTGATTTGAGTGGGACAAGCGGAGTTTTCTAGATTTTCCTATACAATTTTTAATTGCAATGCTCGTTCATGAGCTCGAAATAGTACATTAGTTTTGTGCAGTATACGCCGGCCACAATGAAATCAGAAATTTGGAATCAATAATCGTGGGTAATCTTATTTGATAAATCTGTTATCTGATCGTTATTGCATATGGATCATTATTGCTGTATTTAATTTACACAAGATATATTAATTTTTTAATCTTTGACACGCAATAAATTTTAAAACTCAAGCTTGATTGAGCTTGTTTAAAATATAAGATTTGAATTTTAAAAATGATTTACCTTCATTAATCATAAAATAATCAGATGATTATTTAGCATTTTCCCAATATAATTTATAACTTAAGTCGAGTATATTGCTTTGAGAAAAAACAAAAGTTATGTGTTTCCTATATCACATTTGGATCAGCATTTTAAGCTTAATGAACAATTATAATAATTTAACTACTCTACTTATTATAATGATCAAATGTAATTGTTTCAAATCAATACTTTATACTGAATACTGAGTATTTCAATTATCTTAAAACGAATTTCCAACTTGCAGTCTGTTTACACAGACAAGCACCCAAAATATTTAGCATTTGCAACGTCATTTTGCTTGATAACTAATAAATGTTCTAAAACTAAATATATATGTATAGATTATAATCGGAAAACTATCTGCTGTAAAAGTCAAGTATTTTTGTATTAGTAAAAGCGAATGGAACAAACGCTATGTAGACCATAACCAGAGGATCAGGTGTGATCCTATATATATGTATATGTTTATGTAGCATGGGACAGATAGTAGAAGCGTGAACATTACCAGTATTAAACAAGACCACGGGTTCATATGTTCATATGCATGTATATATAAATTGATGAATGTGTACATATGCAACAATTCCCAGAGTAGACCGTATATAATATGATAAGGAATAAAATATAGGCTGGACATACCCTCCTCCACGGGATCACGTTGTTTGCGTGGACGACCACGACCGCGTTTCACCTCACTCCCTACAGGCATCGTTGGCTTACGCACTGGAGTCATACTATGTGATAGATTACTGTCGGCGCCCATGCTTCGATGTATCGAATTGGGTGTGACAAGTCCCAATCCACTATGACCCTCCACATCTATGTAATCATCACCGGGCGAACTGGCCCGACTGCGGGTCAGTTCATAGTCATCATTACCCCACGCCTCTTCAAATTCGGGAGCGTTTGCTCTGGCCCGCTCCTGGGTCTTCATGATGTTCTCCTCAAGTTGGGCGCAATGGTCGGAAAACTAAATTAAAGATAATAGGTGTTTTTTGTATCCGGAGTTGGTGTTTTACCTGTATTAAAGCACTTACCTCCACTAGCTGCGAGTGGGCATACTCCACCATCTTCTTGGCGTACTTGGTATACTGCGCTTCACTTCCATTGTATTGCTCGCAGTTGGCAGCGATTAACTCAATGTCCGCTAGATATTCAGCACGGCTATGATAAAAGTGATCTGTAATATATAGTGTTTATTTATTTATTAAATAGGACAAAGTGCAAAGAGTGTTGATCCTGATCAAGAATAATTGTACTTTATGTGTACTTCAACGTCCCCATTATTTAAATTACGTTTTAAATATATAATACAAACATAATACTCCACCGTAGTCCATTAATAGAATATATTTCATGTATAATTAGATAAACTATCACATATTAAGGACAATCAGCAATAAAACCATATTGCTTGATTTGATATATGTATTTATAAAAATTATTCCACCACTTACTTTCAATATTCTTGCCAATGGTTTCCAAATCCATGGGCTTCTTGATAACCGTATAGTAATCTTTGATTGCCTTCTTGTTAACTGGCTTTTGAAAAGGCCAACTCTCGGATTGAGTTTTGACCTGTGTATGTAGCTTATCGAAAATAAAAGACAGTGCCACCTGATCGTCATCATCCAGGAGAGGATTGATCGCTTTCTCGAGTCGCATCAACTTATCCTCGCGCTCGGACAGCAGCTCAAAGCAGCTGTTAAACATGCGCTGAGCGGCTACCGTGTAAGCGCTCTGTGAGCCATTATAGATCAATGAGTTGTCAACTATTTGCTTGAGATCTTCGAGGAAGACCTCGCGACTAGTGTAACGACGCTGGCGGATGAACTCCCGCATGGTCTGCAGATCCATGGGCTTCGTGACCACACGATAATAATCTGGCACGCGTTTCGCATTGACCGGAAAGAGAAATGGAGATACGTCCGGCATGGAGCGCAGCTCATTAAGTATGTGTTCCAATATAGAGGAGAGTACCACAACAGGGTCGGTACGTCGACGGTTGGCTGTCTTATTGTGTCGTTGCAAATAGTCGCAATGCACCTCGTTGGCCATGCGACGCTTCTTCTTGCCCATAGCATCTCTTGGTACCTTGAGTGTCAATCCTCCACGTCGTTTGATATCGTCTTGCGAATGGCCATGACGCTTGAGTACTTTGCTACTAAGTGTCACCTTTGTGCCATCCACATTAACCAAATCATCATCATCAATATTCATTTCTTTCTCACTATGCTCGTCCAGGTCATCAGCCAGCGAGGGATTCGACTGCGATAAACCGCTCTGCATGCCCGTATAAAGAGGACAGGCTTTGTTGGTTCGCATATGACCAACTTGACCGCATGCGCCACACTTAAGTTTGAGATCCGGTTTGAGCTTAAATTTCTTACGCGAAGGACTAACCTCTTTGTGGCTATTGTCACGTTCTTTATGCGCATGACCTCCCGAGCTCTTGGGATCGCCTAGTGAAGTGGGCATTCCACCTGGTTGGAGCTTCTGATTTTGTGCCAGCTGGGCTAATCGCTCACGCTCCTGGTTGCGCTTGATACGACGCAATTGTTCCTGAATGCGACGCTTCTCGCGCTTCATCTCTTCCTTCTGCTGCTCGTCCAGCGTAGCAAATTGTTTGATAAATTGTTCATCCTTAGTGGTGCGGATCTTTATATATGCATCGATTACCGCCTGGCGACGAACCGTCTCCACTCGAGTGTACTCCTTGCCATCGTTGCCTTTGAAAGTCCGTGTTATGCGTAAAATTCGTCCCTGATTGTTGTTGGCCATTGGTTGCTGTGCCGCCTCCTCTTTAGCTTTGGCCGCTTTGCTGGCTCCATCACCTTGTTCTTCTTCCAATTGCCGTAGCAGCTCCTGACGCTCTTGTTCCTCTCGTTCAAGTGACAGCTGCGTAGATGTCTTCTTATTGGCAAGCATATTCTCGAGATTCTTGCCGAGCTCCTCCAGGTCAGATTCTTCGGAAGCCGAAGATTCATCCTCATCAGTGGACAATACCTCAGAGCTAGCGAGCACACGATTCTGCAGATCAAAGATACGCTGGCATTCCTCTTTATAGCGTTCCTGATGTTCGGCTATGGAGAATCGATTTCCGCGAGAGAATTTATCCATGCCTTCCTCACCAGCCTTGGCCTTCTCGGTGGACAAAGTGCGCACTACGTCGATGACCTCCCAGCGAGTAAGTTTCTTGATCTCCTCCTCGGGCACCTTGAACTTGCGCAATAGTTCCTTTGCCCGCTGCAGTGGGAGACGACGCAAATCTGCGTCTGTACCGGTAACTGAACGTTTCGGCTGCGACTCCTGCTCCTCTTTCGTTTGCTAGACGCACATATACAAAAAAAAAAAAATATATTATATATATATATATATATATATATATATATATATATATATATATATATATACATTTATTTATTAAACACTTACTGTGGGCTTATTTGGCACGCGCACGTAGGAGAAGCCTTCGCCACAACCAGTGGGGTCGGCAGGTCCACTCAACTGCAGAAGGCACTTGCCACGCATCGCTTGTATGTACGCACGCGTGGTATTCCAGGGCGCTACCTTGACCTCATCGTCCAGTAGTTGCGCCTCCTCATCATCATCTTCTTGAGGGGCAAACAGCGATTTCTCACCATAGCCCGCATCCTGGATTATAACAAAAGTACCACCCAAAATTTTGTAAGTCTTGGTTGATTATGTTGTACAATAACAAGAATAAATTTCTCGTGCCGAGAAATACTGATTGTCAAAGCTAGATCGACTTTACCCACCATCGTGTATTGAGTATATGGTTCATGGAGTCGCTTTTTTATGTTTCACGATACACGAATTCCCATTTTTAATTGGGTTTTGGGAGATTACCTACCTTAAGTCGCTGTTCAGCAGCTATCATGCTGAAGTATGCACAGCATTGCTCGGGCGACACCATGGCACGTATCTCCTCCTCGGAAGGTAGTCGAAACTCTGGCTTGATGACCCACCAATTGGAGTCCATACCTGTGCGCTTAAAGTCTGCACATTGCTTCAAACGTTTGCGTATGCTGCTCTCCGAGTGGGCCGGAAACGCGCGTTTCACATCATCCATGCGTATGCGACGTGGATTGTCCCGACTTTTCCAGAACAGGCGATAAATGAAGACCTTAAATGTATAACAACTTAGACAGAATTGAAAGCGAATATTTGGGCTTCAATACCTGCAAGAAGTCACGTGTGAAGTTGTTGGCTCTCTTTGAATTAGGTCCAGGCACTTCGTACAGAGGACACTCCTGACCCACAGTAAAAATTGCATTCACAACACGTATCCAATAGTTGCTACGTGTGCGAATAATCAAGAAATCCGTAGAGGACATTTTGTGGGGATAAATTGGGGCGCGATACATATTGTTCTCTAGTGCTTGGATGCACTGACCCGGGTGCAGAATACCCAGAAATGGACTTGTATGAGCAAAAGCCACTTCGCCATAGACATAGTCCTGAGGACCGCTATCCTTTTCGGCTTTCCGCTTGTAATAGTTCTTGATCTTGGAGCACATGCCCACTTGATTCATAAGCGGCGGATGCTCTTCGCAAAACTCAGCTAACACTATTTCACCATCTTTGCCGCTCAGATCCTCGGGATTGCGCATAAAGAAAACATCCCCACCACCAGAAGCAATGCGCTCCACCTCGCGTTGTTTGGCTTTCTTTACAATATGTTTGAGCAATGGATGAACAGCATGCGGTACGGTTTGTGAGAGTGGACCGTGTGAAAACTTCTTTAGTGGTGGACGGTGGAACGAACGCAGTTTCATTGGGCCCATATGCGTTGGTACAAACGGAGCACGCAGCTCTACCACTGGAGTCGAGTGCTGTATGAGATTGCCACCTCCCACTTTGAGACGCAGAGTGGGCTCCGTTTTGGGGGTGTAGTAGCTGTAAAAAGTGATTGACCTAGTTAATACGAAATTCAATTAGGAGTTTACTTCTACTTACGAGTCGTTCGATATATTAAAGGGATCACGATCTGGGCTCTTGGGCGGGGGTGGTGGCGTATCTTCGGCTAGCACATTTATCACACCAGCCTTACCAAGCAATATTTTTGATTTCTTAACGTGTGGATGTGGTATCTTAATCTTGGGCGGAGGCCCAGTGTTCTTGTTAATCTTAGACGGATCTATGTCATCAGGAATGCCAAGTATAATGTTTTCATCATTGGGATCCAAAGTTAACACTTTCGGTTTCGGTACTTTGCTCATCTGTTGTGCATCCCAAATCACCTCATCCTCCCACTTATGATAGATAAGCTCCTCATTCTCCACGGGAAACAAACTGTACCAAGTGTCATCAGCCGCCTCCACTTGCTTATTTTGAGCAGCACTAAAAGTCGAAATATTACAAATTTGGATTGATTGACGTTGTTAATAAAGTACCTCTGTAGCGCCTTTTTATTTGAAACACCTCCAGCGTTTAGTTTGCCGCTGTTGCCACCATTATTACCGCCGCTGTTTCCCACCGGCAAGGCGGACTTACCCGGTTGACTAAAAGCGCCCGCTGTCCGAGAGCCACTGGACGGCAACCAGCCCGCTGCATTGGTCTTGGAGTTGAGTTTTTGCAGTACCTTGGCTTTGATATCGTTGCCATCCCAGACCACATCATCCTCCCAGTGTAACTGGGAAACCATAAGAAATGCATCATCCGCAATGCTAAGATGGTGATCGACATTTTTATCGACTCCACTTTCTAACCGTTCATTTGCATATTTGGATTGCGAGGAAGACGTTTTGTCCTGTTTGGTCTTGAATCCATAGTTGAATCCATCACCAGAATCAGGTACCTCCAGCATATCATACCAGATCTGTGCAGGTCCATAGCGCCAATCAGCGACTTTAGGCTTCTGATCGCTATTTTCGCCATTGTCCGGTCCCTCCTGTCGCACATCCTCACTGTTCAGATCGCTTAACAATTTGTCTTCATCATCGGACATGCATTGGGATGGCGCGGGCTCTGGACCGAAATGAATACTAAAACCCCGCCTACGAGGCTCTTCCGTATCGCTTGGCGAATCCGAGCCACCTGTATTGGTTGTTTTTTGATCACGCGATTGTTTGCGTTTACGTCGACGCTTGCGTACATGCCGCCAGATCTGTGGTAAGCTAGTGGGTTTGCCTGGCCCAAACAGGCGAGAAAAGCGCAGAACCTTTTGCGGTCGAAAGTCGGGAAACAGCTCGCAAACATCGACGTTTTGGTATTTAGAGGGCAAAATGTCAGCTAGGGGCGTGTCCAGACGACGATCTGCATCGGCTGTGTAGATAAATGGTATTTATATATAAATATTTTAAGCTTCTATAAACTTCTAAGCTCATAAAAAGCTTACTTACCTTTAGCATCCATAGACCTTGCGTCGATGGCGGTAGATCCATCTGTCATTTCCGTTTTTGTGGGTGATTCCTCGTTACTAGATAACGCTGCGCTGGCATTTCGCACCGGCGCGCTAGGTGGCGGCATTAACTCCTTATCATCTTTAGCTATAAGCATAATTATTAAGACTAAAGCTTTACCTAGATACTGAGCTACGTACTGGACTTGGCCTCAACTTTGGTAGCTGGTATGGCATCTTCCAGGTCGTCAAAAATAGATGCTGCTTCGTCTGCTTGCAGTGCTGGTGGCGATGGAGTGCGTGGACAATCCTCAGATAATTCATTTATATCCGAATAGTCGATTGCATCATCCTGGGCTTTAATGGTGCCATCTTCATTGGCGTCATGGCTAAGGCCAGCCTTCAGGGCATCAAAGGCGCTCAAAGCTTCTGCGGACTCTGCAATCGGCTTTTCCTCAGCATCCTCATCCGAGTTGACGACAGCATGCGGATCGATCACTTCGTTCAACAGTGAATTAAGACCCAATCTGAAATAGCAACACATTCATAGTACAGAAGTATATATTATATTATATATTTATTTATTTATATATATTGTAAGTCCTACTTGGACAATGAGCCTAAATTTTCACGTAGCTCCGCATCAAATACGTGTCCTTTGTCGTCATCGTCGTCCACAAGTTTGCCCTCCGAGTCAATGTTACCAAATAATATGCCGGTTAGATCGATTCCCATATCATTTGCAGCATTGCCGCCAATGGAGCCTTCGTCGCTGTCGTTATCAGACGCAGTGTCCATAGCTTGCGATTACTTTATACTACTTTTAAAGTATATTTCGTATTATTTGGATGCGATAACACGTTGTATTATATACATTTATATTTTCGAGAACTTCATTTTATTCTGAGCTCACGTCTGAAATGAAAATTCTTCAAAGGAAAATTTTATGCCTTGCTCTTATTTTGTGCTCATTAATACAATGTGACTGCCACTGAGAAACGTCAAAATCCCACCTAAGTCAAATGTATTTAATATGTTATCGATATGCAGAATTACGAATGTTAATAACAGTTGTTTAAAGTAAAGCACTTAGATAAGATTTGAGCTAAACTGTTCCAAAAATAAACAACAATTTATCAATATAACTTTTCATTAACTTAAAATGTAAATTTGAATACCAAACATGTTTGTTTATTGTCCGCTGTTGTAATTTTAAAAACGGTAATAGCAACAGTTTTTCTGTGTCATAACAGAGAAATATTAGTTTAGAATTATGTACATTATTTAATACTGTTAATATTTCCCTAAAAGGGAAATGAACTGGCACCATTTTAATTGGCCAAGTTCACGAAATACAAGCGTGTAGACATAGCTGATTTTAAAATGGAAGTGGAATTCAGCAAGGACAACTTTTTGTTGCCCGAAACAAAATATGAATGTGAGCAACAGTTATTGTAATAATAATATATATTAATATTGTATTATAAACAGATTTGGATCACACAGCAGATGTGCAGTATGTAGACCTCGTTGGAGGTGGAAAATGAATCACAATAAAATGTTCCCAATTTCGTTTAGATTGCACGGTTGGGGTTCCACGTTAAAAGAAGCATTCGAGCAATGTGGCGTCGCCATGTTTGGCTACATGACGGAGCTGTCCTACGTAACTGTGAATAACTGCTATGAAGTCGAAGCGAAGGGCGATGACATTGAAGGTTTGCTATTCCATTTTCTGGACGAGCTGTTGTTCCTTTTTTCGGCGGAGCCGTATTTGGTGTGCAAAAAACTGGAAATCACAAAATTCGACTTGGATAACTTTGAGATCGTCTGCCGCTGCTATGGCGAACCCTTTGACCTGGGCAAACATCCACAAGGCACCGAAGTAAAGGCAATCACATACTCGGCTATGCAAGTGGTGCAGGATGTGGCGAAAGACATGCACGAAGTGTTTGTTATAATTGATATTTAAGTATTGAATGTGTTTGATTTTGTTGTTGTGAACTTAACCGAACGCAATTCGTATTTATATTTTTGCTTTTTCTTTTGTTCAACTCCTGTTTCCACTAATCTTAAGTGAAAAGCCCGAAAAAACGTATCAGAATGAATATATTTATGTGAGCGTGTGTGTGTATGTATGCATATGTGTCTGTTTGTATGCCAGACTGAAAATTTGAAATCTTGAATTGCAAGCCAAAAATAAAAAAAGCCCTGGGGTTTCGCTGAATCACTAGAAAAGGCACTCAGTTTGTGCTGCAAATACAATTAGAGAATCGATCTACCCTTTTTTCGACATCCTTTGCCTTGCTGACTCTCGAACAACCCTCTCTTTACGGTTGAGTCTTATATGAAGTTCAATGCACTGCCAAGAAGGCGAACCTTTGTGCCAATATTTGGAAAATTTTAACTATTTGATGAAGAACGTATCGAAAATGGAAATTTATTAGAAACAGTTGGCAGCCTTGTTAAGGCAGTCGTCAATAAGCAGACCTGTTAACAGCCGGGCTTAACAGCTGTTTGTGCTCACATCTGATCAACAGCTGTTCAACGTAAACAACAAAAAAAAAAAACATCTTGATGCTCACGTATTTTTGTCTGGGTGTGCGTCGGCATATTTGCTTATACCTGTATTTTGAGTTCATGTGTTTCAACTTAAACTTACCATCTGTTTTTGATAACCAAGTCAAAAACGAAGCTATATTGGTCAACATTTAAATTAACACAATTGTCGCGGCATTGATGAGTACAAAAAAGCAACGCTGTGTGTTGAAGAAACTGCGTGTAAAAGAACAAACAAAGTATCAAAAGCAAAGCAGGCAATAAAACACGTACGACGAAGACAACGACACCAATACCAATATACAAGTTACTTATGTCTCGCACGCCGCGTACGCGAGTTTAAAAAAAAATTAATAATTGAATTTGACGTTAAATTTAGGTTCACTTGCTCAAGTTTAATTGTATGTATATAAATATATTGAAAATTTTAGCGCCGTTTTACCACTAAACTGAACATTTCACAAATCAACAAGAGAAATATTTGCCGCAAACGTCATCACGGTTGCCGCACATCGCTGCTGTGCTTTTCAATTCGCTTGTCGCCGCCACTGCCTGTTCGCCTCTCTTTCTCACTCACTCTCTCTTCATTCTTTCTGCAGCCACCTATTGTCGTGCCGAAGAGGAAGCATTGAAGCACATTTTGCTTTTATAGTTTTTAAGCAACGCTTTTTCGCGTATCAAACTTAAAGCGAGTTTCACTAAACCTATTACAATTTAATGATAATATTATAAGCTACAAATTTAGATCAATACCAAGTGTGTGGCTTAAGTAAAAGTGTGTGAAAAACGTGGCAAAAAAATCCATATCCCAGGGCAGAGAGGAACGACAAAAATGTGGTAGGTATGTATGTACATATATGCACGTTTGTATATACTATACCACATATATATATATATATATATATATATATATATATATGCGTGTGTGTGTGTGTGTGTAGGAGGGTGCTGCGCCGGGCAAATTCATATGTATTTAGGTAGCACACGGTAATGCCGGCCTCTGGCAGCCACGCTACTGCCGCATAGCTGAGCGAAAAGAAGATCGTGCAGATCGCAAAGCATTACGGACTTTCTATTAAAGTCGCAATTTGTATATAACAATCATTTTTGTACGCCTGTGGCGAAGCGCGATCTTCATTCGATATTTATAATTTCTTCTGTATGTGGCAATACTGGTCACGGTGCCCGCTTCCCGATCCATCAACCTGCTGCTCTCACCGGCTCTCTCTGTCTCTTTTTTTCGTTTGCCTGTGTGGCAGCGTGTGCGCTCCAAACTAACGGCTTTTCAACTGGGCAAACAAACAACTCCAATTCATTGGGCCTGCGATGACGATACATTATATTGCCATTTCCAATTAGAATGTAGCACTACATGGCCATTGATGTATGTATGTATGTACATATGTACTTTTTATGGTGGTATTTAGAACCCTATATTAGGAAATTTCGAGTTTTTTCTTTCTACAAAAACTTTACCCTAAGAACCAAAATATTATATATACATATACATATACATATACATATACATATACATATACATATACATATACATATACATATACGTATACATATACATATACATATACATACATATATGTATGTATGTATATTTATTTTTAAATTATGAAATATACTAATGCAATATTAATGCGTTTTTCAAATTGTGGTTTGAAAAGCAATTTCCGTTACATTGGGATTGCTTTCGTATCAATTAACCCTGATATATTGTAGTATAAAGGGCGGAGGCTTTCGAAGTTAAAAGAATACGTCTCTGACCTAAACCTATTTATATTTTTGCCAATCAAACAGACTTTTTATCGCTTGACTTTTTTTTCCATGCTTTAATATTTGTCGAGCAAACACAAATGACAATGGAGATGGCGACGTCATAATAGTTTGATGACCTCCGCCTGAAGCTTCTCCAGAATTTTTTCCCTTTCATATACCTTGAACCCATTGAAAATGGGGAAAAGGGTATAATGTTTTTGTGAAACTGTATGTAACAGTCAGAAGGAGGCGTAGCAGACCTCATAAAGTATATATTTTTTTGATCAGGGAGAGAAACCGAGTCGATTTAGCCCTGTCCGTTTGTCCGTATGTTTGAACGCGCCGATCTCAGAACATATAAAAGCTGGGAGTTTGTTTCAAATAATCGATAACTGTCAAAGTTTTAATGTTATCGATTAAAACCCGATATCGTTATTTAGTTATAAAACTCTATATAGTTTATCACTAAAGCTAGAGTCTTCTAATTTTGCATTTGTTATTTGAGCCTTGCACAATTTCGGTTTTTGTTAAATTTTGGATGCCAATTTTGGTTTTGATCAAACTTTCAGAGCATGATTATGTCATTCATATGTATGTATTTGCCAATGTATATGAAATACGTGTTTAGCAAATTTTGGGCGAAAATTGTATAAAGCATGCATAAAACTAATAAAAAAATTTTAAGACTCTTTTTAATCGATAACATTAAACCGTACTAACGACTCGACTTGTCTCCCTGATAAAAAATATAGATACTTTACTACATTTCAACAAAACCATTATACCCTAATTTCCCATTTTCAATGGGTTCAGGTTCAATAGAATAGCCCCATCCATGTTTCAATTCAATTGAACAGCTGATAATTCGCAAATCATAGCGCCATCTACTGCAAATATGTACACTAAAACTTGCGGTTTTTAGAATTTGCAAGATGCACGCAGTTCAATATGTGTGTGTGTGTATGTGTGCACACGTATAGGAAAACAGTTTGCTTTGCGCTGCCGGTCACGTGTTTGCCGATTGCTTAAAAACTTCTGCGTGAATTAATGGATTGGAATGAAATTTTCAGTTTATGATCAACATATTTTATTAAATTTTTTCCAATTTTTTTAAGACTCTAACTTCAAAGACGTGAGAGATATAACTTAATAACTAACATTCGATAACGTGTTTAAATGAAAACATTAAAATTAAAATAGCTATCGATTTTAGCAAACTCGATCTTTTCGTGCTATTCACGGACCTACACAAAATTTTCAAGTCTGTAACATACGGACAGACAGACGGACAGGGCTAAATCGACTGGGCTGTCACCCTGATCAAGAATATATATACTTTATGAGGTCTGACACGCCTCCTTCTGCCTGTTACATACATTTCAACAAAAACATACCCTGATTTCCCATTTTCAATGGGTTCAGGGTATACAAATTTTAGATAGCTCTAGATAGCATATTTTTGGTACCAGAATTTTTCTTCTTCTGCGTCTGCTGCGTTGCCCTTCAGTTCTTCAACCAGTTGCTTCTTTACCTGTTTTCTAATTGGTATACACACACAAATGTTGAGATTTCTTCTGCTGCTGTCTGTTTGTCAAGATGTGTGTGTTATTTATGTGAACGTGCGTTTCTGTATACTTATATTTAATTATGGAATCCGTGATTTATCTTTTTCAATTGGATTTCTTTATTGAATTGAAGCCATTTGCTTGAAATTACAGTAAAAACTAAATTTGTATCATCTTTGAATAGGTAGATGTTTCAATCAGAGGTCAACGATTTTTTCCGATCAGATCTGCCGATACCAATAATATATATATATATATATATATATATATATATATATATATATATATATATATATATATATATATATATATATATATATATATATATATATATATATATATATATATATATATATATATATGTTAAATATGGTTATAGTCTTATTTCCAGATTGCTATGATACAAGAAAGAGATACGTGCATATGTATGTAGATACACATGGCTACACACACGTGCTCAATACTTAATGAAATTGATAAGGGGCAGCGATCAGAATTCAGAAGCAGCTTATACTATTCAAATCTGACAATTCACATACTTGGTTCAAGCTATCAGCTTAAGCAATACCTGTAAAAAGTAATAATAACTAGAACGAAAACAAAAGTCCGCTCGCATTTATTTTTATACCCAGACCCATTGAAAATGGGAAATCAGGGTATAATGTTTTTGTTGAAATGTATGTAACAGGAAGAAGGAGGTATGGCAGACACCATCAAGTATATATATTCTTGATCAGGAAGACAAGCCGAGTCGATTTAGCCCTGTCCGTCTGTCCGTCCGTCTGACTGTCCGTATGTATGAACGCGTCGTTCTCAGAACCTATAAGAGCTAGAGACTTGAAATTTTTATGTAGGTTCCTGTATAGCACGAAAAGATCGAGTTTGTTAAAAATAAATCGATTACTGTCTTAATTTTAATGTTATCGATTAAAAACGAAATCGATGTTCAGTTATATAATTCTATATAATTCATCTTTATGGCTAGAGTCTCCAAATTTAGTGTTATGTGAGCCTTATACTTGTGCTTTGGCACATACACACATATGGATGACATGATCACGCCCAACAAGTTTAATCAAAATCGTTGCTCTAGAAAAAAAGTTATTAAACATTTAATTTCCCATAGCATTGCCATACAAAAAGAAGCCCAAGAGCAGCTGACGCACCGACTGGCGTTTGTGTGTGCGTGCGCCTGTGCGTGTGTGTGTATGTTTTGCTTGTAGAGAACGTACATATGCATGTGTATATAAAAGAAACAAAAAATGCTTGGAATAGCAGTTCTTCGCAGGGTTCAGGGTGTACCCTAGTCGAGCGGTCTCGACTAGAGTTTTCTTACTTGTTTGACTTTGATTTTGAGCTTTCCTAAATTGTAGTCCCTCGTTGCTGCTGCTGTTGGATCGTCGTATCGTGCCGTGTCGTGTTTGTTTTTATCATTTATATTATATATACATCATATAGGCTACGTGAACATATATATATGTATACACATATGTATATATGCATTTATGTATTTGGTGCTTGTTGTTGCACTTTTTATATCGGCGAGAGATGGCCACGGCAGAGTGAGACACAAGTCCCCACAACAAAACGCATGAAAATACTTGAGCGAAACGAGTTGAAAACGATTTCATTAATATGTTTTTGTTTCCTTTTGTTGTTGGTTTCTTCTTCTGCTTATTTGTTCGTGGCTTCTGCTGAAGATGCCCTTTCAATAAAGTAGCTGAACGCAATCGGTCGTTAGGAGATATTGAAAAACTTGCGTAGTGATCAATAGTGAACTCATGACATTCATATGGAATTGGTTGAACTCTATTAAGAAGTTCATCTGGATCCCTGAAAGTATGCTATTAGTATTTCATATTATATACCAAATTATTAAAATGGAAACTGTGAGAGCAACAAAGCAGCAAATAAATTAAATTATTAAAAAAAAATTATTAATAATTAATAAGGACACAATTGAGTTTCTTTCTTCTTTTTTCTTTTTTCTCCACAATGACCCATTAAAAATGAGAATTCATATGTATGTAGCAAACAGGAGGAGTCCTGACTGACCGCATAAGGTATATACGTTACGCGCTACCTTACTACTACAAAAGCAATGCCGTAACGCAGCTCCATTGGATTGGCTCTGCTCCTCCTTGTCATCTGACTGCAGAATGTAGCCTAAGTAGGTGGGGTGTTAATTATATACATACATACATATATGTTGCTCAGGACAAGTTTGTATTGTTCGGTTCCGGAAACTGATTTTCCCCTTGCAAGGGGAAACTGATTACGTTTCTTCTTAATCAAAAATAATCAATATTTTTTCGTGGCATTTTGACAGTAATTTGTGTATCTGAAATCTGTGTCTAAATTTAAACTGTTTTAAAATTTATTTTAGAAGATAAGAAAACACTTGAATTAGATTTATTAAATAATTATTTTTTAAAAATTTATATCTATATGTATAAGTATGCATATATGCATATATGCATGAAAATATTGATATAAAGAGCATTTGAGTTTCATCTGCGTTAAAAAGCTCAAAGTCGTTTATTTGCGATGTTCCGCGTTGCTGTTGCTCGCCCTGTGCTGGCCGGCTATTTTTAAAATTCGCGAAAGCAACAAGAAGAAAACACGAAGCAAAACTTGAAGCAGCAGCATCATTGTTGCTTCATTGTTGCTTTTGGGTTTGTTGTTATTGTTACTTTTGCTGCTGCGTTTGTCGCTCTAGCACTGTGGAATATGGAATTTAAGAGTGCTGTTCCCACATATGAACGCCTGAGAATACACACTCACACACATCCGAATACGTACGCACAGAGGCACTCACAAGCGTCGCGACTTTGTTGTAGTTACTGGTGCGTGCAAATTGGAGCAAAAAGTTTTTTACGCCGTCAGCAGCGCTGCTCCCGACAACATCGATTTCCTGCTGCAAACAGTAACAGAGCGGGGAAGAGAGAGGCCATACGGAGCAGAGGGTTGGTCAGAATCAGAGATGACCATTGTATGATAACTCATTTGTTATTGTACTCGCTATAGTGGGTGATGTCGTCATTGAATGATGCTGACACTGACGGCGACAGAAACGACAACATCAGCACTGCATAACATATTTCCCTCAATTAGGTCATACTGGCGTCGGCAGTTCTCACTTTCTTCTCTCTCTCTCTCTCTCTCTCTCTCTCTATATATATATATATATATTTATTTATTTATGTGGGTATATACATACATATATACCAATGGGGGTATTTTCCTGTATCTCAGAAGCACTACTTCTACAAAGGGTAGAGAGTTGAGATTTGAAAGTACACTCGCGTCGACATCCCAAGATCAAATAGATATGGCAGATATATCTACGCCCATTGGCGGCGTGGCAAATAGAGCCAAACTATATCTTTTTCAGTTTTAAGGTTGAACTCCCAAATTTGACACATGAACTACTGTTACGATCATATTCAGATCGATCCTATTATTTTTCCACGTCTACTGGGGACAGGACAAATAGGATTTGACTACATATAGTGATTTTACATATTCTGGCGTAACAAATTGGACTTTTGCTTACTAGGGACCTTCCCTATCAATTAAAATTTTTAAACATTCATTATTTCCTGAAACCCATTGAAAATGAAATAACGTTTTTGTGAAAATGTATGTAACAGGCAGAAGGGGGCCCAATAAAGTATATATATTCTTGATCAGAGAAACAAGCCGAGTCAATTTAAACCTGTTGTGCGTGCGTCTGTGTGTTTGTATGTGTTGATTGCTACATACATATAAAAGAAACGGAAAGTGCTAGTGATTTTTATACCCTGAACCCATTGAAAATGGGAAAACAGGGTATAATGTTTTTGTTGAAATGTATGTAACAGGCCGAAGGAGGCGTGGCAGACCCCATAAAGTATATATATTCTTGATCAGGGAGAGAAGCCGAGTCGATTTAGCCCTGTCCGTCTGTCCGTCCGTCCGTCCGTCCGTATGTGTGAACGCGTCGATCTCAGAATCTATAAGAGCTAGAGACTTGAAATTTTTTATGTAGATCCTCGTATAGCGTGCGCAGATCAAGTTTGTTTAAAAAAAACGATAACAACTATCGTTTTAATGTTATCGATTAAAAACCGATATCTGCACTTAGTTATAAAATTCTATTTAATTCATATTTCTAGCTGGAGTCTTCAAATTTTGCATTTAGTGTTATGTAAGCCTTACGCAATTTCGGTTTTTGTTAAGTTTTGGGTGCCACGCCCCCTTCGCCTCAAATTTGTAACTCCCGTATATCAAATACTAGAGACTTGTGCTTTGGCACATACATACATATGGATGACATGATCACGCCCAACAAGTTTGATCAAAATCGTTACTCTAGAAAAAAAAGTTATTAAACATTTAATTTCCCATAGCATTGCCATGCAAAGCAGCCAAAGAACAGCTGACGCACCGACTGACGTGTGTGTGTGTGCGTGCGCCTGTGCGTGTGTGTGTATGTTTGGCTTGTAATGAACATATTTGTATATTCTTATGTATATTAAAGAAACGGAGATTGCTTGGAATTGCGGTTCTTCGCAGGGTTCAGGGTAACCCCTAGTCGAGCGGCCTCGACTAGAGTTTTCTTACTTGTTAGGAATGAAGGTTCTTCGCAGGGTTCCGGCTCTTAGCCGAGCAGTCTCGACTAGAGCACTCTTACTTGTTATACCCTGAACATTATAAATGGGAATTCAGGGTATAATGTTTTTGCTGAAAGGCGTATGTATGTAACAGACAAAAGAAGGCGTGGCAGACCCCATAAAGTATATATATTCTTGATCAGGATGACAAGCCGAGTTGATATAGCCATCTCCGTCTGTCCGTATGTATGAACGCGTCGTTCTCAGAACCTATAAAAGCTAGAGACTTGAAATTTTATGTAGGTTCCGGTATAGCACGAAAAGATCGAGTTTGTTAAAAAAAAATCGATAACTGTCTTAATTTTATTGTTGTCGATTAAAAACGAAATCGATGTTCAGTTATATAATTCTATATAATTCATCTTTATAGCTAGAGTCTCCAAATTTTGCTCCAATTATACAATTTCGGTTTTTATTAAATTTTGGATGCCACGCCCCCTTCGCCTCAAATTTGTGACTCCCGTATATCAAATACTAGAGACTTGTGCTTTGGCACATACATACATATAGATGACATGATTACGCCCAAGTTTGATCAAAATCGTTGCTCTAGAAAAAAAGTTATCAAACATTTAATTTCCCATAGCATTGCCATGCTGTGCGTGTGTGTGTATGTGTTGCTTGTAATGAACGTACATATACATGTGTATATAAAAGAAACAAAGAATGGTTGGAATAGCGGCTCTTCGCAGGGTTCAGGGTATACCCTAGTCGAGCGGTCACGACTAGAGTTTTCTTACTTGTTTTTATTTTCAACATTCCCCTTCACACAACGCTTCATTGCTAAAAATGCTTAATTTATATTATTTATGTATATTTGTACATATATACAAAAAAATCAAAGTTGTTAATATATATGTCATGCAAACGGTGTTGAGGCGTAAAGCGGATGCTTAAACGATTTATTATTGCGATAGTAGCAGGGTAGCTCGGTTCGCTTCTTGATGCCTCGAAAGTTCAGCGGAGTTCATTCATGAATTTAAGCCGAAGACCATGAATTCGATACGAAACATAAGTATATGAAGAGCAATTTGCTGGGCTTTACGAGAACTTCGTGAACTTTTCACAGAGGGAGTGTGAGAGATAACACAGAATTCCTCATTGTAAAAACGCTAACATATAAAACAGTTAATAGCATATTGGTAATAAAGAAAAAAATATATATAAAGGACGAAGATATCCTAAATCCAGCGAAGAGCTTTACTGTAGGAGTCAAATTCTTAAATAACTTTAAGTCCAGATGGATTTCTTAATCAAACTCAGAACATGATAGTTAAGTATACATATGTATATGTCTGTGTATTTGAGTATTTTAAATGCGTTTTTGTGCGAATTTGGGAAGGGGGTGCGGGGTATCGAAATAGGTATATAAATAGGCTTTATCAAAATATTTAAAATTTATACTTAATCGGTACCAACGAGATCACTGCGCTCATGTGGACATACACTTAAGAGGACAGACGGACGAAGCTAGATCGACTCAGCTTGTCGTACTTCGTTTAATTTTATATATATATATATATATATATATATATATATATATATATATATATATATATTCTCAGGCACGCTATTACATACATACATTTGTACACAGTCAAAATAACTTGAATCATAATATTGGCTACCTATGACATTTTTATGAGCGTACCAAGAGACTACCGCTAGTCAAATTAAACGAAAAGGGTTCAATAAATCTCATCAAAGGGAACAGCTGCAAGAAACCCTTCAAATATTATGTTTTTGATCTAATTAGAAATCCATAGGAAACAATGAATATTTTACCTGGAAGTACAATATGTGCGAGTCGATCGTTTGCAAATTTATGAGACAGTTACGCAGTTTTCTTCATTTACTTATTTTTCTTGTGATGCACATCTGCTCAAATTTGTAATGGCCAGCTGCTTGGTTCAAACATATATTTTCTTTCATTTAACAACGGGACAATGTATCTGGCATACACCTCAAAAAGTCGGCCAAACGTCAATGTCCTTTCTTTAACTTATCACTTTCCATGGCAGCTGCTGTTTCCAACAGTATACATCATCTTTAGATAGAACTATTCTTAAATAACTCAGCGGTTTTTTTTGGCGTGTTAACGCGTTTAAAAGAGTATATTGATTTTGCGTACAGTTCGTCCGCCGCCTTGAAGTTTAAGATTGTCCTTTCTGAAGTCGTCTACATAATGGCCTAAAATTATATCAAAATAATTTACTAATTTTAAATTAGCTTAGAAAAATGCATCCTTCAAATTTGTATAGCAAGTATTACCAAGAAGTGTCAATAGTTGACTTCCTCGACAAATAAAGCTATAAATTATATATTTCTCCCTTGAAAATTGAGTTTTATAAACATATACAAGTGATACAGACGGGAGTGCCAGCCTAGGAGATACTCCTTTTTTATACAGACTTATACACAGTTAATCAGTAATATTTACATAGGTCTTGCTCAAACCACGCTTAAGAGTCGAAATCACATTATCGGTTTTGATTGAAAATGACGAAGTGTCGAAGAAAATGTGAAAAGAAAAACAAAACTCTGAACTCCCATTCGCAATGTAATCTTTGCATGAAAATCTTTCTATCTTACTATTAACGGGTATTATGAAGTTGGTTGCAGCTGACTATAACGTTTTCGCTTATTTAATCTTTGGCTTTACTCAATCTCTTGAGCCTTCTGTCTATTATGCCTGTGATTTTGGTTTTGGCATTCCTCAATCTCTTACATTCTCTCGTCCTCTCTCCCTCTCCCTTCGGTTTCTGCTGCTGTTTTTCTGTTATTCTAATCCTACACGTCATATGATTCGTACGTGCTCATAATTTATGCCCGCTAGATACACACACCTGCTCTTGACCCTCAGCCTAGTTATTCCCTTTGGCCAGCAGCTGCCGTTCGCCTAACGCCTGTTGCCTGCAGCCTGTTTCCTCTTCTTCTTTTCTCAATTTTTTGTTCGTTACAGCATCTTTCATTATTTTCCTACAGTTTTATTGTTGTTGTTTTGTAATTAAACATTTCTGCTCCTTGTCTTCTCGATATGATCGTTCGTATTGTTCACTTGTGCCTCTCGTTTGCGAACAGCTGTACAGAGCACAGCTTAGCAGCTTCGTCATTTGAATGATAATATACCAATATCCGTAAAAAGAATTTTTTGTTTTTTTTTGTTCAAGTGTATATATATTTATTTAATTCGGCTTATTGTTGCTAATTCAATAACGCAGGTCCCTGTATATAGCGCGCATATATCAACTCGGCTCGTCGAGCTAATCAAGAATTTAAACATACATACTTTATAGGGTCTGTGACGCCTCCCTTTACCTGTTACATAATTTCACGAAGATCAATAGACCCTGATTTTCCATTTTCAATGGGTTCAGGGTTCAAAATGACTTAAAACCTACATCACTTCTACTAACCCCGCAACTTACTCCTGAAACATTTATTGACAAATGTAAACTAAAAGTGCAGTTGATAACTAAATCACAATTCACTCGTATCGCGATTCTTTGGATAGAAAAGAATGTTATTAAATTTGAAGGTATGTGTGCCACATACTTTTCCAATTGACCAAACATTCTGTTTTATAACTTAAATGATCGAAGAGTTCGTTATAAATTCTTAACTTTTTATAGCGGGTCCCCACCTGCGTACTATGGAGTCGATCAGGTCCTGATACCGCTTCAGAGGAATTTGGTGCCACGTCCACTGAACTACCTGTCAAATACGATTTATTTTTAGTTTCCATAGGTCTCTTAACATCGCCATATAGTTTTTCGATCGGATATGAATCTGGGGGCTAAGTCGGCCAAGCCAAGACTTCGATTTTTATGGAAGCAAACCAATCTTGAGCAAAGGACTCGCATATTTTGGGCCCTAATCGGTCTAAAACGTTTATTAAAATAATATTTCCCAACTATTATATAGTAGCACTATAGTTTACATTAATTGGATGTACACATTTTTGTCAAATATTTGATTTATAATATGGTTTTCACATGATTCCAGCCTGTCATAGTGCTCGGACCCCCGGATGTGGCCGTCCACAAGAAGTCTCAAAGTTAACTTGAAATGATGTTCCATGGTTTTTTAGACTCTGTACGTACTCTTTACTGTCTTTCTCTTTGGTGGCAACCAAAAAGAACAATTTTGCTTTCATTCGCCTACTGATCTATTGATGTGCCGGATCTGTGAACTTAGCACATTGAAATTTTTGGCGGTATAGCACTTTTTTTTTAAATGGGTCCTTTTTAAGGACTTTGACGGATGAATTATATTGCTTTGGACGATAACGAACTATGAGATCCCAAATTGTTTTAATTTTATTCGTTTTTCGTTTCTTTTTCTGTAGCTAACGGATTAATCCTACCGTAACACACAATTGGTGGATCCACTACCAAGTTAGTTTCGAATGTGCCACCTGGTTTTTCAGGCTTCTTGTTATAGTGAATGGCGCTAATTATCATTGGAGCTGTGTATCTAACAATATTTTCAATTTTTTGTATAAGTTTTCCCTGATTTTTAGGTCTGACATGTGAAATTCCCTACTCAGTCGAGAAATGCTTCCCCCTCCCACTAAAATTTCAAAAATATTGCAATTCCAAATAATTTCAGTTCCTCAAATATAAGATGATTAATCACACTTCATGTAAATACATTTCTGTTTTAATTTGGTATTGTTATAAATTTTTTAAAAATTTTTACATCCGGCACTACTATTTTTATGAACATCCGATTTTCGTGGCATCTAATGCAAACGTCAAAAATAAACTAATTTTGACAGAAAGTAACGGGATTTTTTTCTTATTATCTTCTTTATACTATACTCTAAATAAAAAGTGCCCATCCTTCAATTTTGCTTCAGAAAAAGTACCGTTTTAATCGATTAATGCTCTGCGTAGTGCAGCACTACTGTTTTTCTGACCGCAACTATATATATATATATATATATATATATATATATATATATATATATATATATATATATATATATATATATATATATACCAGCTTGGCCAAGAATGAGCAATCTACAGTCGGTAGCGCCCAATTGTAACGTTCTGACTTGTTTTTCATGTAAACGCCGTCGCCATCGGTTACACTTTTTTCCCTCGCCTGATATTTCGTCGATTGCTGCTGCTCCTGCTGTTTCTTCTTCTCTTGGGTCTTGTTTACGTTTCTCTTTAGTTCGAAGACAGCGACGATGACGTTTGCAAGGAAGCCGAAGGTGACGCCGACATCGGCTGCGAGAGCATCGCCAACAGCAACGTTGAGTTCATGACCAGCCTCTGTGAATATATATTATAGGAATAGTTTGCCCGTTTTTTATTAGATAATAGAATTAATAGATAATCTAACAACTAAGAACTTTCAAGTCAGGCACTATCGAGTGCAGAATACTCATTCACGGCCCAGCTAGCAAGACATGTCAAGAAATAGTTTTTCTGATTTCAAAAGCCCAAGTAGGCGTGGATATATGTATAATAGATGGAGTTCAGGCGAATGTAATGCTTACACTCCAAGAATAAGAAAATTGCAGTATATTTTTTGATTTGCCACGTTCCTAAAGTGACATCAAAAGGTTTTGGTCTTGGATTCTCAACCCGAACATATACATATATACCAAATGCCATGTCTCTTGCATATGGTTTGCTTGTACTTCGCATGATTTGGGCGATCTCCTAGTCGAGCTGTCTCGATTAGGGCACTCTAACTTTTTGATGTTTTTCGCATTTCTGTTTTGCATCATTGTCTCTGTTTCAGTTTATTGCGGGCTCTCCGATATGGCTTATTAATCTTCAATAATAAGACTCGCGCTTTTATACTACTTCAAAAATTTGGAAGAGTATATTGGTTTTCAACTTGGAGCATTTGTCCGTCCGTTCGTATGACGATTGCCAAATGTACCAATACATCCATCGCGTGGTGTTACAAATACTACCTCTGATATAACAATAACTCTAGTATTTAGAAATATTTACTTAATAACAAAGTAACAATTGATTTATATGATTTATATGCATGTAGCAAATCGAAGCAAAATAAATATATTCCTGAGTTTATGAGGTCAAGTCTTCAAATTTCTAGAGGATTAACTCCGACTCGTGAAAGAGTATTATTCAGTCGGTTATGCGCGACTGAAATATTCTTACTCGTTTTCTCTTGCTTTGGCTTTTACATCTTCTTTTTCCTCCGTTTTGTCGCTGTTGTGAAAAAATTCCTTCTATGGGGCTTTACCTCAAATTGGCTTAACTTCAATTATTTCATTTGCCATGCCAGAAATATTTCATTTGCGGTTTGTCGTCAATGTGGCTGCCTCTGCTACTGTAGTTTTTGCTGCTGGTACTCCTCTTCGCAATTGGACACCTCAGCGGAAAGTTTATCGCGGTTTGAAAAATTTGTAAGCTTGTGCTTAATCTCTAAAAGAGACGGGAGCGAAAGAGGAACCGACAGGTGCTCAAAAATTTCTAAACTGAAATTCATTTCACTCTTGTAGTTTGAATGTCATTATCACACAAGAAGGCTCTAGTAGAGACCGCTCGACTAAGGGATACCCTGAACCCTGCGAAGAACCGCTATTCCTAAGAATCGCTAACATTCTGCGTTTCTTTTTTATGCATGTAGCAAGAAACACTTATACACACACTCAGACGCAGGCACAAACACACACACTGCTAACTGCTAACTTTATAGACAAACATTTTTTATCAAACTTGCAGGGCTTGATTAAGTCATTCATATGTATGTATGTGCCAAAGAACAAGTCTCTAGTATTTGGAATACGTGTTTTGCAAATTTAAGACGAAGGGGACGGTGAATCCAAAATTTAACAAAACCGAAATTGTGTAAGATTCACATAATATTAATACGGAATCACGATAATATTAAAATGGAAGCAGTTATCGATTTTTTTAATAAACTTTATCTGCGCGTGCTATACACGAATCTACAAAAAAATTCAAGTCTCTAGCTCTTGTACGTTCTGAGATCGAAATATTGCCAGACGCCGCCAAGATTCGAACCTAGGATGTCTTTGTCTATCGACGCGCGTCGAAGAAGGCGGAAAACTTAAGTAGCACCTAATATTTCATGCAGATTTCTATTGTATTTGTGATTTCATAGAATATAGTAAAATGCTCACACTGCCTGTCGCTTCTGCCTATTGACAATTGGCTAAAAAAAACTTTTTGTTAAATAGTTTCTGTGTTTCTTAATGGATTTTAATGACATTTTCAGCATATTGATTTTATTTGCAACTGACCTACAATTTGAAGAATTGATATACAACAAAAATCAAAATTGAATAAAATACACATGAAACTAAATACAAAATTTGGGGACTATTAAGGGCGTGGCAAATCGGTAAATGTATATCTTGGAATGTTTTGGAACCGGATGATAAATGAGTATTTCATTGTCGGTCGCGCCAGACTACAATGATCTTACTTATAGTTATAAACTATTTGTGGTGATCCAAACTGTATTCATGGTATCTACTAGGTGGGCACGTCAGACTTGATCACTTTTACTGGTTATTGCTGATTCGCTGGTAAGAGCCATTCAAGAGCTTCCGTTCGTAGCTGTGTCAACTGCTGATTGTGAAGCAAGGACAACCTTGAGACCGTTCAATATTCTCCACCGTATTTCGCAGATATCTCGATATCACGAATTTCACGTACTCCAACAGCAACTGGCGGATGGCTCAAAATGAGGCAAGTAGACACCACACACAGAGAACGGAGATAGAGAGGGATAGTGATATAGAAAGAGAGAAACAAAGAGACGCCACGAGTGCAGCAGCTAAGGCTTGCGAACAAAAAAAAACCATGTCAGTAGACGGTACACTAAAATTACGTCGTGTACTGAAATTTACGCTTAAGCTGAAAATACAATGAGAGCATTACTGCTCTTTACTCAACTCCCTTCCCGTTCCGTCGCTGAATTGTTGTTTTTGGGAAGCTGCAACTGAGCCACGGCCACGGCCACTCGAAGCCTGCATATCGGAGAGTTAACATAAACGCGTAGTTTTCCGGAGCATGTGCAAAAGGACAGCAACTATTGCCGGCAATTGTAGAGATCCGGAGGCGGGGTAGAGGGAGCAGGCAGGGTGGCAGCAGAGGGGGCTTTGCATTCAAGCGGCGCATGAAATATTTTGAACGCTCCAATGTCAGTCCCACTGCTGCTGTCGCGTCTTGGATATGCGGCATATACACACATACATTTATTGCATTTTAATGTGCCACTGAAATGTGATTTAATTGGCATTGTGGCCAGACTCCAGACTCCATGAAAACGCATTGCACAGTGTATAGAGGCTTGAAAATGCATCCAGTGTAGAGCGAGGCACTAAAATGGATATTGGATCAATAACTACTTCTAAACATCATCTAAGACCTTGTCTACAGAACTCTGTTAATTCAATTACAGTATTATTAAATTTGGTGTATGTACATGTTTAAAGTTTATGCAAGAGTCTTCAAACAAAAAGTACTTATCGAATATTAACTGAAGATAAGTAAGGAATGAGAGCAACTTTGATATGCTATATACAGCATACATATAAGAAATGTATAATAGTTAGTATATTTATTCGGTGAATTTGTATATGTAGAAACCCTCTAAAATCCGATACATATATAATTGGAGATATATCGATATTTTGTGGATATCTTACCTCACCAAGAGTAGATTTAAAAGCCGATCATAGTAGGACAATTGTAAGCCTAGCAACAACATGTTGCCCAACAACTTTCCCCGTGCACCAAATCAATCATGGCGATATTATATTATGTTATTCTCTTCTCCTATTTTGCATTTCCTAAAAACCTAAAGCTCTCAAATATTGAATGTGTTGTAACGCTGATGTTCTAAACTCCATAATACTCGAATGTTATTACTATAATCGATAAATTAATCTGCACGATACGAACATCTGATTCTGATTCGCAGCACTGTGCATAGACTAGACTTTGGCACTAGGCATCGCGCTGCATTGGTCTCAGCGCTCACCATCTGCAAATGTGAGCAAAAATGGTTCTTTAATTAAATTCATTCTCACAGTGTGTGCAACATGTGGTAACCACACTCACAGACAGTTCTTCACCTTTCACAGTCTTCGTCCTTGTTTTCAGCCTCATCGTCGTTGTCGCTGTGGTTCTCTCGTTCGTAATCGAGCACTTGAAACTCTTGCGCCATCAATTCAGGTTTCGCTGCTGCAAAAGACAGGCAGCATAAGTCGCTGGTGTTTTTAAAATACCTATCAGCCAGACGGGCAATGCTCTACTCGCTTTCCCTTCGAAGTTATAAATGCCTTTCATATATGTATATATTTTTTTAGTTAACACCAAATGTCCATATTCCCACATCGAATCCCGATCCTCCACCTCCTTTTCGTACTCCCGCTGCTCTTGCAGCCACGCCTCATTTGTCTTTTGTCATATTTATTTGATTTGACAACTTTGTTCTTTTTGTGCTTGCATACCCGAACAATATTTTAGCTCTAGAGCTTTGAACTCCGTTTCTGTTGCTGTAGGCTCTTAGGCTGCAAACTGATCGTACCTTTAACGAGAAGCAATCGAGGAAAACGAGAAGCGAGTCTTTGCTAAAAGCCTGTTACAACACGCAACACTTCAATTTTAATAGTCTTTTCGTTGAGAAATTCTTCAATTGGCCTAGACTTTATATCTACGGGTATGAATTATAGATGTATGTATGCCACCTGGTCTTCACTGTTATTAGTGTTTGCCTAGCAAATGTTACTCATAGTAAATATTTAACTGGTTTTCTTAACAGCTTTCAGCGCATTTTTTATGGTACTGACGCAATTTGCCACTTGACAAACGATGGCTATTTTCTATACGAATGTATATTTTTGTGCATAGCTATCTAAACTCGTACGTTATGCATGAGGTGATCCAGATTTCGGATCCCTAATGTTAATTAATCCGGTAAATGTAAAGGGGTGGCTCGGGGCATGACTAGGGCTTAACGCTTTTCCGGTCTCAACCTAGAAAATTATCAATCTATCCCGTTCTAATTTTGTTTTTAAATGTTTAATAACTTTTTTGTACACTGACTTTCTTAATCAAACTTTCAAAGCGTGATTATGCGATTCATTTATGTGTATTTAAGCACAAGTCTCTAATATCTGATATTTGTGTTGACTTGAATTAGATTAGAACTAGAAAATTTCAAGTAGGCGTGGTAAAACTCTTAATGTATATATATTCTTGACCAAAACGCCACGCCAAGCGTCGATCTCAGAACTATTGAGATCTAGAGATCCGAAATTTGACATGAGTTCAATTTATTGGACGTTCCCACGTATTATTATTATTATTATATTATGTTTTAGCTATAGTCAGAAAATGTTGCATATATTTTCATGCATTTGCAGGTTTTTCAATTAATCGAATTATTATTTTTATACTTTTTCACGAATGAAATAAGTATATTGGCTTTATGCAATGTCCGTCATGCTGTTCGTCCGCCCGTCTGTCCGTGTGAACGCAAACCATTTCCCCACTATTGACTAGAGACTTGAAATATGGAACATATACTCGTGTATACTCTCGTCAGATAAAGTGTCAAGATTTTCCCGATACGCCCACTAGGGGCGAGGCAAATCGGAAAATGCATTTTCTTGTATTTCAGAAACACTGCTTCTAGAAGGGCTAGAGGGTTGAGATTTTAACTGAACACTCATATCGACATCCCAAAATCAAAAGGCTATGGCGGATATATCTACGCCCATTGGGGGCGTGGCAAATCGGGTCAAACTGTACATTCTACAGTTTAAAAGCTAGAATGCCCAAATTGCACGTGAGCTACTGTGACGACCCTATAAAGAGCGCCCAAAAAATTTTATGGCCACGTCTACTAGGGGCGTGGCAAATCGGATCTGAATATATAGTAATTTTACTAATTTTGTTATGTTTGTAGCACTATTGATGCAAGAGACTTGAGACTTTTCATATATATTCGGGTTAACATCCCAAATCGAATAGTTATGGCGGATATATCTACGCCCACAAGGGCGTGGCAACTAATATCAGCTTATATCTCCCACAGATTGAGTGCTAGACCTCAAAATTAGATACTACGTTACTGGGGGCCTCCTCTTTCGATTCCCCAAAAATGATTGTTACGCCCCAAAAGAGGCTTGACTTACCAAAAATACCCTGTAATTTTCGCACCGAGGTTCGATCCCACACCTCTATGCTCGCCAACGAGCATCTCATTTTCAGAGATGCCACCTCTCTCATTTTGAGTGATGCCATCTCTCTCAATTTTGGTGGTGCGTGTTTTTGCTAAGGTAAGATTCTAAACTTCGATCCAAATTGAAACTGCCTGGCCACCTCCGATGAAAATTCTGAATCGGCAGCTAATTTGGCGACAGTGGAGATTTAAGATTAATTAAAAAATATAATGTGATAGATGCCCCTGTAGGGTGCTGGGACGTGAAAAGGTATTTCGAAGTCGGTTGTGTCCGACTGCAACGTTCTTACTTGTTTAGTGTATAATAAAAGCCTTTCTTTATCTTAATAGTTCTATATGTGCCCACATTAGAGGGCTCTTCTGCAATCTGTTTGCTTCTTCCTTTTTATACCCTGAACCCATTGAAAATGGGAAAATCAGAGTATAATGTTTTTGTTGGAGGGCGTATGTATGTAACAGGCAGAAGGAGGCGTGGCAGACCCCATAAAGTATATATATTCTTGATCAGGATGACAAGCCGAATTGATATAGCCATGTCCGTCTGTCCGTCTGTCTGTCCGTATGTATGAACGCGTCGTTCTCAGAACCTATAAGAGCTAGAGACTTGAAAATTTTTATGTAGGTCCGTGAATAGCACGAAAAGATCGAGTTTGTTTAAAAAAAGTCGATAACTATTTTAATTTTAATGTTATCGATTAAAAACATTATCGAATGTTAGTTATAAAACTATATCTAGAGTTCCCAATTTTTTTTTTAAGTTTTATATTTTTTGTATCTAATTTTGATTTTTGTTACATTTTGGATACCGGCTCCAAATTTCCCCAAATATTTAAATTGAGGTTAGATGCACTCAAAGCCAGTAAATGAATGGGTTTACATTTTTAAAAATTGGAAAAAATTTAATAAAATATGTTGAACATAAGCTGAAAATTTCATTCAAATCCATTAATTCGCGCAGAAGTTATTAAACAAAACATTTGGCCAATCGGCCAAGCACGTGACCAGCAAAGCAAAGCAAACTGTTTTCCTATACATGTGCACACATACACACATACACATTGAGCTGCGTGCATCTAGCAACTTCTAAAACCCGCAAGTTTAAGTGTACATATTTCCAATAGATGGCGCTATGATTTGCTAATTATCATTTCATTTAGCTATAAAATTCTCTTTAATTCATCTTTATAGCTAGAGTCTGTAAATTTTACATTTAGTGTTACTTGGGTCATGCACAATTTCGGTTTTTGTTAAATTTTGGATGCCACGCCCTCAAATTGCCCTTTCGCCTCAAATCGCTAAATCACGTATTTCAAGTACTGGAGACTTGTGCTTTGGCACATACACACACATGAATGATCACGCCCAACAAATTTGATCAAAATCGTTCGACTAGAAAAAAAGTTATTAACCATTTAATATCTCATATTATCGGCGTCTTGCAGCAGCAGCGAAGCTGATGAGTCATAATGCACAGTTAGCAGATTGTGTTCTTGTGCGTGCGTCTGTGTGTGTGTATGTATTGCTTGCTACATATGTACATACATATAAAAGTAACGGAGAATGTTAGTGGCTCTTAGGAATCGCAGTTCTTCGCAGGGTTCAGGGGATCTCTTTGTCGAGCAGTCTCGACTAGAGCACTCTTACTTGTTTTTATACCTTCTATACTTTTTATACCCTGAACCCATTGAAAATGAAAAATCAGAGTATAATGTTTTTGTTGAAATGTATGTAACCGGCAGAAGGAGGCATGGGGTCTGCCACGCCTCCATATTCTTCTGCCACGCCTATATATTCTTGATCAGGGAGACAAGCCGGGTCGATTTAGCCCTGTTCGTCTGTCTGTATGTTTGAGAGGTTCGTGTATACCACGAAAAGGTCGAGCGTGTTTCAAATAATCGATAACTGTCATAGCTTTAATCGAAAGTTTAAAACCCGATATTTAGCTATAAAATTCTATCTAATTCATCTTTATAACTAGATTCTTCAAATTTACATTTTGTTTAATATGTTTTTTATACAATTTTGATTTTTGTTAAGTTTTGGATGCCATGCCCCCTTCGCCCCAAATTTACAAAACACGTATTTCAAGTACTATACTTGTGCTTTGGTACTTACATAAATATGAATGACTGATCGCGCCCTGCAAGTTTGATCAAAAATGTTCATCTAAAAAAAAACAAGTAAGAAAACTCTAGTCGAGACCGCTCGACTAGGGTATACCCTGAACCCCGCTATTCCGTGCATTCTCCGTTTCTTTTATAAAACACACACAAACGCCAGTCGGTGCCTCAGCTGTGCTTTGGCTGCTATTTGCATGGCAATGTTATGGGAAATTAAATGTTTAATAACTTTTTTTATAGAGCAACGATTTTGATCAAACTTGTTGGGCGTGATCATGTCATCCATATGTAAGTATGTGCCAAAGCACAAGTCTCTAGTATTTGGTATGCGGGAGTTACAAATTTGAGGCGAAGGGGGCGTGGCACCGAAATTGCGTAAGGACCAAATAACACTAAATGTACAATTTGAAGAATCTAGCTAGAAGATGAATTAGCTAGAATTTTATAGCTTAATTTAGATATTCGTTTTTAATCGATAACAATAAAACGATAACAGTTATCGAATTTCTGAAACAAACTCGATCTTTTCGTGCTATACAGGAACCTACATAAAATTTCAAGTCTCTAGCTCTTGTAGGTTCTGAGATCGACGCGTTCATACATACGGACAGACTCAACTTGGCTTGTCATCCTGATCAAGAATATATGTACTTTATGCCACGCCTCCTTCTCCCTGTTACATACATACGCCTTTCAACAAAAACATTATACCCTGAATTCCCATTTTCAATGGGTTCAGGGTATAAGAAGTTATTATACAAAAAAAAGCTATTTAATATCTCATATTATAGGCGCCTTGCAGACTGAGCTCAGTTGCTGAGTCAAAATGCCCAGTTAGCAGACTGTGTGCTTGTGTGTGCGTCTGTGTGTGTGTGTGTGTATGTGTTACTTGCTACATACATATAAAAGTAACGGAGAGTGTTAGGTGTTCTTAGGAATCGCGGTTTTCGCAGGGTTCAGGGGATCTCCTAGTCGAGCAGTCTCGACTAGAGCAGTTTTACTTGTTTTCGATACATATTTTTCTTGATACGCGTTTAACTTAGAGAGGATCTTGCCCAGGAATCATTAGTGAAATGCGACATGCCAGCTGTTTATCAAATCGGCATTCCTACACAACAACAGAAATTTGGTAAGCTTTAATTGCAAACACAACAACAACCAATAATAATAAAGACAGAAGGAACCTCTTTTCATATATGTATGTACATTTGCCCTACTCCCATTTACAATGCACTTTTTACAAGTCGTGCAAGACAAATGCGAATATATATGTACATATGTAAATGAATGTATGTATGTACATAATTCTGTAAATATATATATTTGATTGGAACGATGGGAATTAGGGGTTGCTGCTTTACTTTAATTACTAGCTCAGTGCCTCAGCCAGGGAAACCTTCCTGCAATAGGACATGGTCACCCTTTGTATGGTCACCCTTACCGTGACTTGCCGTAGGGGCTGTCGTTGTCATCGTAGTCGTTGCTGTCGGCATTTCGGACATGTCAATGCTTGCTTTTTGAACTTTGGCCTTCTCGGTTTGGGCCCAACTGCAGCACAGTGGTACAATTCTAAAATTGCATTCTAATTCTGTAAATAATTTTCCTTTTATTTTTTAAGTCTTGCAAATATTCAATTACTGTCTTAATTTGTTTAATTTGTATGTTTTGTTCTATTCGATGGGGTCATACATTAGGAACAGAAATTTTCACTTGGTTTCCCAAATTTAGAAAAGCTCAAAATTAATTTAAAGGGATCAGAATGGAGCCCAACAATGCTAAGATATCAAATCGAGATCTAATCTAATTACCCATTTGTCCTTTGTATCTGACTGTGTCGCGCCCCACTTCATCATCGCCAACGTCAAAGGCAGAAACAGACAAAAGTAAAGACAGAGGTGTAAGAAGGGAGGAAAATTTTACAAATTTGTTTTTGCAATAAAACCCACTTCCACTTCCTGTTGAATTGCGGGAATCTCAATGCAACGCCAGGAATAAGAACAACAACAACAAAAACAGAGAGAGAGAGAGAGAGAGAGAGAGAGAGAGAGAGAGAGAGGTAGATGGAGGTAGAAGTAGATTGATCCCTCGTTGCGCCCTTAAGAATGTCTGTTGGTGTATTCTGATTTCGTTTAAGAACTGAGCGACTAAACCTAATTAAACTTTTTCTAAATAGAACTTCAAAAATCTTCTATTCTTCAGACAAAATGACCTTTGAAATAAGATATGTGAACGCATTTTATATCTTTATTTCTAGAAGTTCGGGTATACAAAATTCGATTATCATAGTCAGTAAGCGTTATTTGTGCGTTTGTGTGTGTCGTTTACTTTTTTGCGTTTATGTGTCGAGAGAAAAACGCCTGAATTGTTGCCTTCGAGTGAACAGACGCAAAACAGTCTTCACTGCATTCGCATAGACTATGGAGGAGGGTTCTTCGCTACCATTTAGTTTTTCATCTTTAAGGGTGCTGCTCATTGCGTACGCCGCACGCACTTTTTGCCAAGCCACGGCGATGTCCAGGTGCGATAACAATGTATTCTTCTACGTTTTTCACTTTTCCTTCATTTTTCTCAGTGCACAATCGGGACACAATTGAGCCTTTTCCGTTTTGTCGTCTCTAATTTGATATGGCTTAGTCTAAGCGCAAACGTTCTTAAAAAGGATTCTCGCATCCGCTCGGAAGCTCCCACGCTCCATTAGAAGCAGCTTTGCTTAAACTAATTGAAGTTGATCAGGGATAAAAAGAGAGCGAGAGTAGAATATAGTTAGAAAGAGAGAGAGGGAAAGGGAGTGAGTGAATGAGGGCACAGCTGGCTCCGAGATTTACTGATCTACGAAATTTCCAGGAATTTTAGTGAATGGAAAAACAAAAGCGCAACGAACGCTGGTTGTTAAGCAGTCGAGCATTGCCTCTACCTATAGGGCCTCAAGCCTGAAGCTGAGAACCTTCTCTTGCATATATGTATGTATGTGTACACAAATATAATGATACATATATGTATGTGTATGTCATCAATGTACTCGCCTGTCGTACTTGGTCTCTGCCGTTTGGTCTTCATATATGTATGTATACATATGTACATGTATACATAGAAGAGACATACACATATGTATGTATGTATTTATCTTTATTTTTTGTTTTCGAAGTTTCTTGTTTTTCGTAGCTTTTATTCTACTCTCTCTCTCTCTCTCTCTCTCTCTCTCTCTCTCTCTCTCTCTCTCTCTCTCTCTCTCTCTCTCTCTCTCTCTCTCTCTCTCTCTGCCTGTCTTTGAGTCGTTTCTCCTCTTGTTTTTGTAACTTAAACTAGCTGCAAACGTGAACGCATATCCCAAATTTGAAAACCGGTAAGTCAGCCCAAAGGGTACCATCAGGTAGTCCAGCGTTTCCTCACTGAGCACCCAATTTTTTTAACTTAGGATTAACTCTTCAGTTGGGGAAGTCAGTTTGAGGATGGAGCATGCAGACTCTCTTAGCTAAACTCAACAAAATACAACAAATTGTAATAATAATTTCAATTAGAATTGTTATTTATCTCAAGAGATAACAAACCTCGGTGTCAAACTAAGATAAGCTGTAGGACTAGTAATTTAAAAAGCTGCCTATAACGGAGGTCAACAGTGGTACACCTGTAAAATTTTGCTATAGTAGGTATAAAATTGTATTTAATATGATTATATTCTCGGAGATCTAGCTTCAAAACTTTGTATTTCTGGTATATTTCAGGAGTATAATATATATATATATATATATATATATATATATATATATATATATATATATATATATATATATATATATATATATATATATATATATATATATATATATATATATATATATATATATATATATATATATATATATATATATATATAATATACTTTTTTTTGTAAATTATAAACAATTAATAAATTATTTTCAATAAAAATGAGATAATTCAAAACATTCTAAGCTAAAAAGCAGTTGTAGTTAGCTCTCCAGCTGTGTACATACCAATCTGTACTTATCAGCTCAACTAAAGAGCTCAAGAGTCCAACGAACCTCAAACCCGTAGCAAAACAGGAATTTCAATGGTTACCGTAGACCCTGAAGACCACAGACCCTATATACCCCGCCCACCTAGCCAACAGCCGTTTTTGGCATGCGCTAAAGGAAGAACGACAGCTGCAAGCTATTCACCGTATTGCGCCAGTCCAATTTTCGCTTCGGCTTGAATTGAGAAAGGTGAGTTGAGTTGAGTTGAGTTGAGTTGAGGCATGTGTCGAGGTCCTTGTGAGGCTACCCGCTGCTTCAAACCTCATCGAACTGCTGCCTCAAACCCTAAGCAACTTGACAACTGCAATGCTCGGCTATGCTGCAGCCTGTACACAGGATATTCAACAAAATGTCTGTCTATGCTTTTTGGGGGTACAGTTCGCAATCCGAGTACGATGGCATGTAAAAGAATTAGAGAAACAGAGATGTGAGTGTTTGTGTGTGTAAGCCGGCATTCATCTCCTGCTGCATATCCGTCTGCATGTTCAATTTTGGATTTTCGAGTTGGTTTTGCTGATTTGGACTGATGTATTTTTGCGCATCCGTTTGAAAATTACTTATTATGATTCATTTCGATTCAGTTCAATTTGACGGTCTGTAATTTGTATTTTTTGGAAGCTGGAACTGCGCTCTGTCATTATCATTTTGTGTATTTCCTGTTCTGCATTTGCATTCTGAGAAATTTGATTCGGTTTGGATTTTCCAGCTGCTGTTGTTGCTGCAGCTGGGTGCTAATTGTATTGGAGAGTTCATTGACTGAGCGGCTAGCCGAAGAACTAGTTACACGCAGAGTCCACTTAGCACCTGTCGCCGCGACGCTGTCAACCCAGCCCCTTTACCCCACTGCATTGCCTCCGCTGGCAAAATGCGCGGCAGGAAAGTCAAGATCATAGATCAAATTCGCCGTTGCGTCTGCAGTTGACGCTTTTAGTTAGCTCATTGGCAACCCTGAGCTGGGTGGACCAAAACGTAGCGAGTGAGCTAGCGTGCGTGTGCTTGTGTGTGTGTGTTGAAGCGAGCACGTATGGTCGCTGCATTATCCTCCCCATTTGTTTTGCTCTCGCTTTGCCTGGTACCATTGTTGTTGTAGTTGTTGTTGTTGCTGCTGCTACTGCTGTTGCTGTTGTTGCATTCCTGACGTACGCCCCGTTACTCTCGTATTCTCTCTCATGTGCATGAACGCATACAGGGATCGCTCTCTCACGCTCTCTCGCACCCTCTTCCTCTCCCTCCCTCTCTTACCCTGTCTCACTCTCTCTCTCTCTCTCTCTCTCTCTCTCTCTCTCTCTGCCACACACTCATTTTCTTTTCTCTCCTTCTCTCGCTGTCTCTTTGAAGTTTGAACTTCGTGCTGTTAATATTATTATGGTTGTTGTTATTGTTGCTGTTGCGCTGCAATTGCATTCCTGTTTGTCTGCCGCCGTCCCTACCTCCTCTTCCTTCTACTTGCTTTCGTGTTAGTTGCCTGTGCCTTCACTTCGGCTCTGCCTGCGTCCAGAACTACGCAACATTTACAAACCGAACGGCGAAGAAAGTGGAAGTGAATCTCCAGAGAGGCGGTAGCCAGCAGATCGAAGCGTTCCGATCCGATCCGTTCCGTTCCGTACCGCAACGCAACGCCAATGCGCTTATTATACAATTGTTGATCATGTCGTGTTATTGTTGTTTATGTTAAAGGTTATATATCGTTATATGTTGCAATTGTTGAAACGAAGAAGTTGGCTTTCGCTTACAAAGTGCACAAAATTATTGTTAAATGCCAAAAGCAACCAAATAAAATAAATCAAAAGAAATAAACCCATACTAAATATCACCCAGAGTAACATAATCTGAGCACACGAAAGGATTGCAAACTTACAAAAAATACAAAGATACAAAACTACAAGAATATTAAATAGGATGAGATAAATGTTGAAATAATTGCAACTCAGTTTGAAGTTGAAGTCTTATTATATAGTTTGTTACTCTTTTGAATTGTTGTTTCGTGCTCTTATCCTTGTTCTTTTTATACGAGAGGGAGGGGATTTTTTTTGGGGGGTGGGGGATAATTTGGGGGGGGGGGGGGGGGGGGGGGGGGTTTGGGGGGGGGGTGGGGGTGATTTTTTTAAATTTTTTTGTTTTTGGTGGTGTGGGGGGTGTTGGGGGGGGATTAAAATTAGGAGAGGGGGTGTGTGTGTGTGTGTGGGTGTGTGTGTGTGTGTGTGTGTGTGTTTTTTGTGTTTTTGGTATTTATTTATTTTTGTTTTTTTTTGTTTTGGGATGGTTTGGGTTTGGGGTTGTGCGTGGGGGGGTTGTTGGGGCGTTTTTAATGTTTATTGCACTTTAAACTGTTGAAAATATTGCATTTAAGTCTATTCTGTTGTGATGCTGAAGCAACTTTGATAAGGAAATAACTTCACTTTCGAGGAATCACTTTGGATAACACTCTTGGGCGCGCAATGCCAGCGATACGTAAGTAAATTCAATTAACTTTACAGCAACATCAGCATCATTTGATGTTGCAGAACATCTACGAGAGCCACGCGGAAATGCGGCGATCCCACTTAGTCTAAATCCTACATAGACCGAACCTGACTATTACTCCGCAGTTTACGCTACGGCTGCGATCGCGCTCGGGCTGTAGTATAATTTGTTGAATAGCTTCTTTATTTTCGAAATGTACTTGATGCAATGGTTTGGGCGAGATAATGCCATCCATATCGGAGCAAGGCATTAATATTGGAACGATGTTCAGCCTGCATTGTTTGTTTTTTTTTAGATTAAGAACGAATTACTTCTCCCTGACGATTAAACGTGGAAAGTATGGTAGGGTACAAAAAAAGAGAAGATTCAGTCGTATCAAGTTCAAAGTTTTGTATTTAACCAACTTTCAAGTTGTAACTAAATATATCAACGCTTTAGAGCTGGGCTGAGCAAGCAATAGTCTATATGGAGATGCTAAGCGATCGGATCGACCATTTGCAATTGAACTGAACTGATTCTGAATTTCTCCAGCCTCGTTTGGGCATGCCAGTAATTTAATTAATAAATAATACGATCAAACAAACAATATGAATCCACACCTTAGTTGTTGGGAGAGATTCGTTCGCGATTTATGCCCTTTGTAGAGTTCATTGACAGTGAACTATTAACGGCGCTGGCTAGACTCGAGGCAGTGTCAGAGTCCGATTCCGAGTCGAACGGCCGATTGTACAGTAAAAGCTGCCCTACAATTTACATGCTAAAACAGTTTCGCTGAAATATACCCTGACCCGATTGAAAATGGGAAATCAGCGTATAATGGTTTTCTTAAAATGTACATATGTATGTCCACTCATAAAATGTAATATAAATATATATGCCTAAATCACGTCGACGTACAGAGTCGATTTAGCTCTGTCCGTCAGAGCCTATGAAATGTTTTTATAGGCTCCTGCATAGGACGCACAAATCGCGTTTTACTATTATCGATTAAAAATTAAACTAACGAAATTCAGCTTTAAAATTATATATTATGTGTATCTCAGAAATACTACTTGTTGGAGTGAAAAACAGTTGAAATTTGAAATGAAAGAAATGGAAAATCAGACAAATCTATACGTGGCCGTGCGAATTCTGCAATCAGCAGTGCCCACTGCAACGTTCTACCGTGAACCCATTCAAATGGGAATTCAGATATAATAGGTTTGCTAAAATATATATTTTTGATCAGAAAGAAGTATATACATATATATATTGCATAATGGGTAACAACTTCCGTTTCGCTTACACTAATCGATTACATCCGAAACTTTAGTTTTATACCTGCAAATTTCCAAAATTCACAAAATTCTTTAAATTGATTTTGTTTTAGAGTTACGTTATGTAACACATAAGTTATTAAGTTGGGTGGTATATATAGAACTGTCGGATTCCAGGGTATCTCCTAGTGGCGTTTAGGGTATCTCCTAGTCAGACACTCAATATTTTTCAAATTCGAATATCGCCGTCGCTAAAACTCTCAAGTTGTTTTCAAGTTGATTGCATTCTGCGGCATGGCTGTGCCGGCACCGCCGACCTCACCTCGGCGTCGTCGTCGTCGTCGTCGTCCTCGTCCTCGTCCTCGTCCTCGTCGCCGTCAGCTCTCATTCATTTCCCATGTCGTCTGTCTATGGCCCTTGGAGATGCAGAGGCCGTAGCAAAGGCAAAGGCAAAGGCAAAGGCGAGGTATGACAGGGGCAGACGCAGTGCGTCTGTAAAAATTATTTTGCGCCCCATTGGAAAGGGGTTGCTGCTATCGACAACGACGACGGCGATTGTGGGATTGGCGATTATAAGGATACTCCTTCTCCTTTCATTCTTGTTCTTATGATTTAGTTATTGCCGAGCTGCCGATCAAAGGCGACAATGAGTTAATCTGATATCTTAGACAGTTAGAACTAGAGTTAAGCAGAAATCTAAAAGTGCTTTAAGTGACTGATTGTCTATCCTGTATCGATATCATGCAGACAATTTATCCGCTCTCTCCTGACTCTCCTGACAGATAATAATTCGCTTTCCAGTTTCGCATTCCTTTTGCTTCTGGTGACTCCACAGCCAGTCAGTACCTTAAGGGGCTGTTTTCCTTTCATTTTTTTTCCATTACCGAAACTGTGTCTGAGGCCCTTGATTTCTGGCTGAGAAGACAGCGTGTGCTTAACAGAGTGCTTGTGTTTCTTTTTTGCCATCTTTTCATACAGCGTCACCCTAAGGGCTGACGTATACCCACCCCACGCTCCTCTTTTTTCCTTCCAAGACAACTCCTGTTTGCACGTTAGGTTTTTTCTCTTTGCATGATTTTTTTTTTGTTCTTTTTTTTTTTTTTTTTGCTCATAGATAGCACATACAGTATTTGCTATCGTCTGTGCCTGGAACTTCCCACGATCCTTGTGGACAATGCTTAATGTATTAATGTGTGTATCTGTGCGCCAGTGTATATGGGTCTGTGAGCGCTCATGTTATGCATGTATGTATGTATGTGCAGTGTCATAAATACTTTTAATTAACTGGAAATGCGTGTGTGTGTGTGTGTGTGTGTGTGTGTGTGTGTGTGTGTGTGTGTGTGTTTTGTGTGTGGCTGGGTCGCCTGTGTCTGTTTTGTCTGCCTTGCACGAAATGGAAAGTTAAGTTGGGTGTGAGTTTTTCTGCTTTGCTTCGTATTTACCATAATAGAAGATATGCATATGTATGTACATACATACATATGTATATGAATACCCCAGTTAACAGTTACCGATCAGTATACGCAAACAGAAAAAGTATTTGTGCAGATGTGTTTATCTAGTTCAATGAACTTCATCATTTGGATACAAAACATTTTTATATTATTGTGGAAAATACGTAGTAATAGTTTTTAATGCCGTGTGGACGACTCCGTGTAAATATAATGTTAACTCAATTCATTCCAAATGCTGTTAAGCTTAACAGAAGCGGCTTACATACTGTTATGTATGTACATATACATACATATGTACATATATTCATGTATATTTAGAGTTGGCAACATTGTTGACGGCAGTAAAATCGCGGAACATGCGTACCAAACAGGCACACGTATACATATAAAAAGGCGGTGAAAACGGAGACAACAAAGTGATATGTGCATAAATACATATACATATAGTACAGATGTATTAGTGACGTTGGAGGCGGCATGTCACTTCCGTCTCACAGTGGTAGCCGGCATTACTTTGACGGAGAGCGTTGCTCTAAAGCAAGCAACACACATACACCTACCTACTGTGAGTCTGGCATCCACATGCCACAAAGCATCTGCCTACGTTCCACTCACCCATACACGTAAATAACATATTTCCCGACTCAGCTGTGGTTACGTTACAGCGCGGCGTTCTCTCAGCTGCGTACGCGGAGAGTACTCAGTTTCTGCTTTGAATTCGCCGGGATGAGAATACTTAACAGAGCCCAAAAAGAGTAACAATAACAGTTTATACCAGCGGCAACAAATTCGCCGCTTTTAGTTTTTCGTTCAAGCTCCGCACTGCTGGTCGTGTCTGGTTGTTGTTGCTGTCGTCGTCGCTGTCATCGCGTCGTGTCGCCGCTGTTGCTGTTCGGTGAGAAAAAGAAAAGCTACATAGAGAAGTAAGCGACAGCGCGAACCGTATCACGTAAAGCGCCCGCGAGGAGAAATACATTGAAAAAGTGTGATAGTGTGTGCAAATACAAAATATCAGGCAATACATAAACAAAATTTAAAAGTGACGTCATTAACCGCTGTATTGGCAATTAAAACGAATCTAATGATACTAATTTAAATAAGCAGTATAGGCACACACCTAACGTCATTACGAGGTTTACGTTTTCTCAGTGAATGCGCTCTCGCTCTCCCTCTCTTGTTCTCGACGATATACTCTCTTTCGCTGTAGGTTTACCGGCGACTCCATTTACTACTACGACGAAAAGGCACTCGGGCCACGCAGCACTCATTTGCGATTACGTCGTGGCTCATGAAGTTCGTTTGGTTCGGCGCAACAAAATGTAGAAACATATGAACAGAAAGTGAAAAACTACACGAATTGCAGTCATTTAGATAACTGGGCAAAAACAATAATTCAGGACAGAAACTGCGCGAGCATTAACAACAACAAAAATGTGATATGTACACGAAATATATATTTTTCTCACTGCTGACGTCACACGACTGGAAAAGGAGACTGAAATAGACTGTTTGCGCAAAACAAATTGAAAGAAACGTACAAAATATACATAAAAACGCAAAAATATGAAACGTGTGTGATATTAAATGAGCGCGACGGCGGCAGCAGCAATAACAACTACAAATCAGCAGCAGCAGCAGCGACGACGTTGGCAGCAGCAGCGGCGACGACGACGTAGGCGACGGCAGCAGCGGTGGCGTTCGAGGGCATTTGCTTTGTTGGTGGGTTATGTGTCGTGATATCAAGCAAAGAAATTCCAATTTAGGTGCGTGCAACTTATATTTTATTTTCTCTTCGGTCAAAAACTGTGATACAATTATCAGTGGCAGTCAAACTGGGCAACCATGTGTCTGCTTTATATATACATACATATGTATTCCATCGGCAATTAATCATTATTTTAAGTTTGCTTTGTGCTGCCTTCCATTTGCTCTGAAGCCCGTTAATAACCTTTAAATGCCGTGTGTGTGTGTGTGTGTGTGTGTGTGTGCGTGCGCTTTTTTTACTCAAACGTTTAATAAATTTGTAAACAATCAACTGCTAAAAGAGTCTTCTACGCTTGTATTCGTGGGGCTAGGACGACTTTAGTCTATATGTGTATGAATTAACATTTTGAGTTCTGTAAGAGACTCTGATAGACACTGTAACCCATGACTCGAAATGCGTCATACTTGTAGGCATAACTATGTATGTATGTATATTTAAGCGTATATACATATAAATGTATGTTTTTGTTGTTGTACATTTTAAGAGTTTAAGCAGCAGGCAGGCATATATGTACATATGTATACATACATAGCTTCTCAATCAGTCAGTTAGTCAAAACGAAATAACTATTGTACTTCACTCCTCTCTACCGTCGATGAACTGTCTTTTGCACCCACCAAATACAAATGAATATGCATAGCAGAAAACCAAAAAAAACTAACAGTCTATGTTGAGGCTAACAGAGCTCTGTTAAATACATTGTTACCCTTTGCCGTCTCACTCGCACTGACGAGTTAAAGTTAGTACTTCTTACGTTTACTGTTGCTGTTTACACTTGTCTGTTTATTTAATTACATACAATGTACATATCAAATTGTGAACTCAGCAAGTTGAAAAAAATAATACAATTTTGCCTTCGTGCACGATTATCAACATTAAGGAAAGTGAACTAGCACTTTTGGCTATATATATATATATATATATATATATATATATATATATATATATATATATATATATATATATATATATATATACGTGCATTTCTTCATATTTGATAACTGAATGCACACTGGTTGCCCATCAGTAGCGCAATATGTGTGGATCCTAAGTCAGAAAACCGGCTGCGTCGCAATAAACATGCAGTCCACACTAGACCTCAGCAGTAAAACAACAGCAGCAGTAGCAACACAACCCCAAGTTCTCTCTCAAGGCACGATCTAACAGCTGTTATGAAAACAGAACCACAGTGAGCGGCCGGCGTCTCTCGAAACCAAGTCGAGAAAACAAACGGCCCAAGCATCTCCACTCACACTAAGAACCTCTCCCACACACGCATACTCATGCACTAACACACACACACACACACACACACACACACACACACACACACACACACACACAAATATATATATATATATATATATATATATATATATATATATATATATATATATATATATATATATATATATATATATAGCAAATGAACTGAGCGTTGGCGATTGTGATATATGTATGTATGTATATATACATATATATAAAATTCCTTTTTCTGGTGCTTACCGATTGCTGAATGGTTGTATGGCGAATTGTGCATGTTAAATTTGTGTATGTATTTTATATAGATGTGTGTGCTTTTGCATGTTTGTGTCTGAATTTTATTTTTATTGTCTGCTTTTTTACTGCGCATGCAAAATGTTGTGCAAAAGGAAAGCGAAACTTTTACGTGTGCGCTGCAGTCGTCAGCCACGCTGCTGCTCTGTTTAGCTGTTTACTGCTGGTATGTGTGTGTGTGTGTGTGTGTGTGTGTGTGTGTGTGTGTGTGTGTGTGTGTGTGTGTGTGTGTGTGTGTGTGTGTGTGTGTGTGTGTGTGTGTGTGTGTGTGTGTGTGTGTGTGTGTGTGTGTGTGTGTGTACATATGTAAGTATTTTGTGCTGTTACTTATCAATACGCGTGTGACTATTAATGTATGTGCCTAAGTACATAAACATAAATTCTATGAATAATTAATGTCCCGAATTAGAATTTACCCAACAGCTACGTTGGATTACAGTTACAATTAGCAGCTGCTGATTATTAGTCATAAGCGGAATTGGTAGGGTGGTGGCATCATGGGTCTGTTCATAGGTCTGCAGTGTATCCCGCCAATTAATTTTCTTTTATGTGCCATTATATCATGTTTTACTCTGTTTTCGTCCATGCTGAAACGCTTTGGAAATAAGCTGTAAGTGCTTTGCACCTCTCGTTTTATCAGTGGTCGCCTTTGCATTTGTCGTTCTTCACTCACTATTCACATGCATTGTATGTATGTACATACATATGTACATATGGATTAATAGTACTATCTAGTTTTTCCTTCCTTATCACTCCCCACTGCGTCGAAAGCCGTCGCCGCGACGCTAGATTGAGGGGGAGAAGGCTGAGCTCGTTGTGGCAGTAGTTGTTCCTTGGCTTATTTATTATCTTAGGCCACTTTGTCCACGAATTTTAGTTACTAAATTTCCCTATACTCTTCCCTGCCAATGCATTGTTTTTCTTTTTCCCCAAGCCACAGTTGCTTTTCGTGTTTACCTTTTGGCTTGTTGTTCTCAGACAAACACATACAGCGAGATGCCAGACAAGTGCACTTGATTCACACACACATGCTCAGACATTCTGAAATACTGTTAGCACTGCATACAAGCTGCGTGCTGGAGATGGGGAATAACTGTTGGCAATCACTAAATAACTGTGGGTGCTCAGCTATAGCCTCTAGATAGGTTCAATTAGCAAAAGATCCTTGCTCAGCTTCTTCTGTAAATATGTAATTTGATGCGCGCTCTGAAACTTTATATGCGAAATTGAATAGTATACGGACTACTTGCATGCCAATCAAATGAAAAAATATTTCGTGTGCATTTAAATTAATTTAAAAGGGACCTACCTGGTGGCAGCCGTAGAACCCTTGTTATGTTTTTCGTTGTTTTTCTTTCATTCCTTTCGCTCTTACCCACATAATTTCTGTGTATAAAATTTCGATGCATTCGATTTGAATTACCTACCTCAAAAAAAAAAAAAAAACAGAATTCGGTTGTAAACAGATACCGTTTTGTTTTGCACGAAGTAGAGAGAGCAACCACAACACCAACAAATCTCAGCAGCCGTGAAATTTAGAGAGGAAGAAGATATCCAGATTGAAGGAGGAAGGAGCGAGGATGCGCGGGTGCGCTGGCTGTTGTCACCTACCTACGCCGATTAGCCTTTGCCTGTTCGCCGAATGTTTACTTCTTGCCAATTTCAGCAAATTCCGTGCGACGATCCTCTTATGTATTTCGCTCGATTTCCATTTCATTCTGTACACATGCCACGCCCCTTCGCCCCAAATTTGCAAATCGTATTTCAAATACTAGAGACTTGTGCCATGGCAAATATACGCATACATACACTTGTACACATATGTGATACAATCGTGATCCGAATGTTTGATTAATAAAGTCCATATACAAAACTGTAGTCGAGACCGCTCGACTAGGGTATACCCTGAACCCTGCGAAGAACCGCTATTCCAAGTATTCTTTGTTTCTTTTATATAAACATGCACATGTACGTTCATTACAAGCAAAACATACACACACACACAGTCGTTGCGTCAGCTGTTCTTGGGCATCTTTTTGTATGGCAATGCTTTGGGAAATAAAATGTTTAATAACTTTTTTCTAGAGAAACGATTTTGATTAAACTTGTTGGGCGTGATCATGTCATCCATATGGGTGTATGTGCAAAAGCACAAGTCTCTAGTATTTGAAATACGGGACTTACAAATTTGAGGCGAAGGGGGCGTGGCATCCAAAATTTAACAAAAACCGAAATTGCTCACATAACACTAAATGAAAAATTTGTTGACTCTAGCTATAAAGATGAATTATATAGAATTATATAACTGAACATCGACTTCGTTTTTAATCGATAACATTAAAATTAAGTCAGTTATCGATTTTTTTTAACAAACTCGATCTTTTCGTGCTATACAGGAACCTACATAAAAAATTTCAAATCTCTAGCTCTTATAGGTTCTGAGAACGACGCGTTCATACATTCGGACAGACAGACGGACAGGGCTAAATCAACTCGGCTTGTCTTCCTGATCAAGAATATATATACTTGATGGGGTCTGCCACACCTCCTTCTCCCTGTTACATACATTTCAACAAAAACATTATACCCTGATTTCCCATTTTCAATGGGTTCAGGGTATAAAAATACTGTGAAATAAATAGGAATACAAGTGCCTTTCCTAATAAAATATTGTGTTAGAGTTGAACTTGTATGACTTTTTTCAGTTTGCAGACAATTAGTAGGCAGACTGTATGTAGAATAAGAGTACAATGTTTAGAGTATCGGCACTTCGCAGGGCTCAGGGTATCTCCTAGTCAAGCAGCCCCAACTAGAGCACTCTTACTTGTTTTGGTGTGGCTTGGTTACGCTTAACTTTGTGAGCAGGCAGAGCATTAGCAGAAAATAAAAAGAAGAAAGCTACAGTAAATGTTTCTTTCTCAATAATGAGCAGAAACCTCTGCTGGCGAAAAGCGGTTAATACTTACTCGTTTTACCTGTTGCTCGATTCGTTCTGGATTGACTATTATTGTTCTTGCTTTCTTTGCCGTGTTTGCCTTTTTCGCACGCCTCGTTGCGTCCAGTTTTGGAGTATTGATTGTTTCAATGCTGAGTTTATTGACAGTCGCGCTTGCGCGGCGATAAAAACACATTATTTCATTTTATCTTAGATTATTTCCCGACCATAATTGAATTTAAATCCATGTCTGTTCTCTCCTGTCTGCCGTCTTCTGGCTGCGTTATGTCGGAATGTTTTCACTCACTCACTGGCTTCATCAGGGGACAGTTGCATATTAATGTCATGTAAACGCATTCAGATTAGCATACAACGTTCGGAAAGCAAACAAGCGGAAAGTGGCGCAAAAGTTGAATGTGCCAATTGCATGAATTATTGACTTTACTTGACTAATTATTAACTTGCTTCTTTTACTATGCCTTTATTTTTCAGATGAAAAGAATACCTAGGTGCTAATTTAGTTGATAAGCGCAAGAGAATAAGTACAATAAACGCAAACAACACATAGAGCAAACTTTTCGACCGGGTGGCAACATTTTTACTAGCATTTCCGCGCTTAAAAGTATGCTGCAACTAAAAACGAACGGATGCCGCGCTGGTATGCCAACGGCGTAGCAGGAAAGAAAGAAGCTAAAATAAAAGACAGCGAGAGCGCCAAGAGCGGGAGAGCGGCAGAGAGTGCAAGCAAGCAACTATTTTTGTATAGGCTGCTGGCGGACAGCAGGAGCAGAGAGGAGGGCAAAGAGAAGAGAAAGAGTTCGCAACTGCGACATGTCGAATTTCTTGGTAACCACAGCCGCGCCCAAAAGCCACAGCAACAACAACAGCAGCACACAACGGCATCACCAACTTTATGGAGTGGGCGGCACTCAGGTGGTACGCAAGCTCAGCTACGAGCTATTGGGCAACAATAACAACAGCAGCAGCAGCAACAACAATAATAATATTGTGATCAAAAATGAAAATCTGCTGGACACCCGCAACGACAGTAGCAACGGCAACGGTGTCGCTGCCCACTTGCGAGATCACGTGTATATAAGTCTGAACAAAGCTGGCGGCACGACTCCAGAAACCGTTATATCAGAAGCAACAAACACACATCAACATCAACAGCGGAATGGCGGAGCTCTTGGCAAAACGAACGATATCACACAATATTACAAGGTAATTCATAATATTTCTGATTGACAAGCTACAGCTAAACAAATTGGTTAAAGATGCAATTTTGCGATTTAAGCACGCTTCTACTTACGTACTTAAATCTTGATCGTAATTATTCTACCTTCTGCTACAGGTCAAGCGCCGACCGAATGCAGCCACCCACGAGATTCACCCGAAAAAGCAAGCCAAGCAGAGCACACATCATCAAACAGTCATCTACAACGGCAAACAGCAGCAACTGCGGTACCATCAGCAGCAGCAACAATACGAAGTCGACCACGACGAAGAAGATGATGTAGAAACGAGCAAATCGGGTGGCAACGGTTCTCTGCATTCGCATGCCCAGATTGCGCGCACACTGTCGCAGCAGCAAGCTACGCAACAGCAGCAAGCAGCACTCGTAACATCGTCCTCAGTTTCAACTGGCGGCGGCAGTAGCAGCGGAGGCGGTGATCGGAATCGTGCGGACACCTCGCTGGGTATACTGACCAAAAAATTTGTGGATCTGCTACAGGAGTCCCCAGACGGGGTTGTCGATCTGAACGATGCTTCTACTCGGCTGTCCGTACAAAAGCGTCGCATCTACGACATAACGAATGTCCTCGAGGGCATTGGTATCTTGGAAAAGAAGTCTAAGAATAATATCCAATGGCGTGGCGGTCAATCCCTGGTCAGCAGCGAACGATCTCGCCATATCGAGAATGAGAGTGAGCGACTGGAACAGCGTGAGAACGAGCTCAACACCCTCATCGATCAGATGCGTGGTGAATTGGCGGAAATATCGCAGGAGGTAGAGAATGTCGGCGGTATGGCCTACGTAACGCAAAGCGATCTGCTCAACGTGGATCTCTTCAAAGATCAGATCGTGATTGTGATCAAGGCGCCACCCGAAGCCAAACTTGTAGTAAGTCTTAAGTGTAGAAACTTTATTATTGTATAATTAGTTAGTATGAGCATATATCCTATAGACCATATATGCATGAGTGGAGAAGTGGTTTTTGACATCCGTTACGAAGCTGCAAATCCTTGAACTCTGGCAGCTCTTAGTCCAACTTCACACATCATTCAGATGTATTTAAGAATCTTGAAATGGACTTTTCTATGTTAAAGCCTATGTCGAATAATAGCGAATATCTACAGCAACAGCTAGATGATTCTCTAGATTTTTTCGTCGTTTTTCGGTCGACGACGTCAGATAATTGTGCTTCTTCTTTGCGTCTGCATGCCATTATAGATGGCGGTCTATTTTTAGACGTGCCTCTATCAGCGACGAGAGACGCACTACAAAATTGAAGAAAATCTACTTACTTTACGCCTTTTCCCCGGTTCCTGCTCATCTTTCACAGTTGATGAATCTCCCACTACTACTGCTGCTGCTACTGGCTGCACATGTGCCATCCTCTTTCATATCAAATGGAAGAGCAACAATTTTTCCATACTTATGTATGTACACGTATCTTTAAAAAAGAATCTCAACTGATTTTCCAATTGGATCGGGCACAGTCTTCTCGCCCTCCTCTTCTTGCGATCTTGTGGCACATACTATTTATAAATAATTCGCTTAATGTTTCCGCTTGCCTTGAACTGTTTAATGAACTCGCGCATAACGCACGCACGCACGGACAAGCAAAGAAAACTGAAAATATGAAGGCTTTTCCAATGAGGCGCGATTGAAATAGGTGGGATGCCCACGAATAAAATACAAAAATGTGCAATCTGGCTTAACTTTTAGGCAACTAAGAGCAGTTGTTGAATTAATAATAAAATTTAAAAGTATTTTTCATTTCCATTTCTCTATTCCCCTCATATAAATTTGGTACTTTTACTCATATAATAGTATTTGTATTAATATTTGCACTATTTTCCATCTCATTGACAGCTGCCCAATACAAAGTTGCCGCGAGAAATTTACGTCAAAGCGGAGAATAGTGGGGAAATAAACGTGTTTCTTTGTCACGATAATTCTCCTGAAAATTCGCCAGTCGCAGGTGGCTCCAGCTATTCAGGTACGTCGTCTGTCGGGGGTAGCAACGGCATACGTACGGCAACTTCAACGCGACTGCAGCAGCTGACTAATCAACGCGTCGATCCCCTATTCAATAACATTGATGCCATGAGCACCAAGGGCTTGGGTAAGTTGCCGATGTTATCAACAATTGATCAAAGAAAAACTATAAGTTTGGTCCCTCTGTGTGCAGGCCCTCCTCCATATCGCTTAACAGCACAGCGCAACCTCAGTAAATCTATTGAGGAAGCGGCGAAGCAAACCCAGCCTGATTTTAATAATATTTGTGATAGTGGCAGCGTCAAATATGAATCGGCCTCGCCACAGCGTCAGCTACAACGGACCACGACGCAAGCGAATAATGGTGACGATGAAGAAGATGATGATGATGTCGATGATGAACTGAATCAGCTGGTGCCGACGCTAACCAGTCCAGTGGTGCGCAGTCAGCGGCATGGGGGTGCTATTCAGCAGATTTTAAACAGTTTAACACAATCCTCGCCTACGAAGACGAACGCTGGCGGGCTTCGATCAACGACATCGCGGCTTTGGCGTCGTACCACGAATTCCACCTCTAACGTCGGCGGCAACTCATCAACGCTAAATAGTCATAACCGCGATATCAGCAATATTAACAATTCCCAACCCCACAGTAGCACAGTTAATTATAACAATCAGCAGCTGCAGCAGCGCCGTAGCGATGTACCCATGTATAACTGTGCGATGGACGATGGGATTGCGTCAACGTATGCTGTTAGCAATAGCGGCAACAACAATAATAGCGGCAACACTAGCTCCACTGCTATGGGTTCTCTGCACATGCAGTTTGCGGCAGTTGCCGGCAATATCCCAGCGACGACATATGGCGACATCTCTGGCGCTGGCGCCAATATTAATCAACAGCAGCAGTACAACAATAACAACAAGGAAATTTTTCGCGGCCTTACACAGGCTGCTGTTGCTGACTGCGATGCTGACAGCGATGGCAGCAATGTTGCTCTTCAAGGTCTCGATGCGCTTTTAGGCGACTTTGGCAACTTTGGTAAGTCATTTACAATATAGTCATCTTAACTTTTTTTCATATGCATAAGGTAATGTAATTTTCATACAAGCATCGCAACGTCCATTTAATTCGCGTCGTTAGACTAGGTAAATAACAGCAACAAGTTCAGTAGAGCCTGTGTAAGCGGTTCGAATTCGATTTGAAACGCACTTAACAAGAACTTTTTCTGTGACTTGCGTCAATTCATATATGCAAACCGCATCACAGTCTGAGTTCTTGCTTAGCGCGCACTTCGCACAGCAACATAAAGAAATATGTACATAGTATTATATATATATATATATATATATATATATATATATATATATATATATATATATATATATATATATATATATATATATATATATATATATATATATATATATATATATATATATATAAATTGAAGTGTTTTGTATATTTTAATTTCTATGAAATTTTCCTAACAGTATTTCGGCAGATACCAACCAACGAGAATCAGTTCAAAATTGAATTTTAAACTTATTTTAATTTATGTTTTATCATTTAATTATATAGAGAAATGTGTAACATAAATCATAAAATTAAAAGAAAAAAAAATTTCTATACGCGCGATCTTTCCCTCTCTCTTTCTAACATAATCCACCCACACTTCACTTTACATTTTATATTCAGCCTTAAAATGGTTAATTTTATTCTTATACTTATGCTGTTGGTTAACCGTCACAGTTATGTCACACATTATGTTAAATATTTTATTGCTGCATATTTGGAGTATAAATAAAAAAATTGAAAAAAATTTTTTTTATTGGATTTTGATATTGTAGTAAAAGTAAAAAGTTGAGAGTAAAATATGTATATATTTAATACACGCCGACAAATATTTAATGGAAACTATTAAAAATTCATTTTGGAACTGAATTCTCGTGGGTCTGCAGTGCACTGTAACCGTTGCAGAGGGCAATTGTTCAAATTGAAATTGAAATTTTGTAGCACCATGAGATTCAGCTCTGGCGTGAGTTTCAACCATGCATTCACCAAAAAAACAAAGCCTGTAAATCAAGCAAAAAAAAAACATTCCCATTCAAGTATCTTTTTATCAATATGAATGTATATAATAAAAGTATCTTTTACTGATCAGTTTCTTTCTATGTATAAATATACTTATATATACTTGCAGATTTTGATAAAGCTTTTGTTTCCATCGATCCGCCAGATGATAATGAGTATCCCTACGCGCTTAATGCCAACGAAGGGATTGATCGTCTCTTCGACTTCAGCTCTGATGCCTATGGTCCCTAAGCCATATATAATTTAAAATTATATACGAGAAAAACAGCGCATATTATGTTAGGGATGATCAATTATTATTATTATTGCAAATTATAAAAAAAAAATTTATAAAAGAACAGCAAAAACTAAAAAAAAAATGTAGAAAACTTAATGAAACTAAATTGTGTGTAAAACTTTAAGCATTAAAAACTACATTTAATTTTATAATCCAAACATGTATTTTAAGTTTAAAAAAAATTTCCCAACAAAATGCAAAATACATTTAAAAAGCATATTTCAATTTTTAGCATAATACAACATCAAACTACAAATCTATTTGATGAAATAAAGCTTCATTAAAAAATAGTTTGTGTTAGAACAGTCTGTAAATTAGTACACATACAAATAATTTTTAAATAGTAAAACCAAACAGTTATAAACGTAACAGATTGAAAATGGTCAACATTAGCTGAAAAGACATATTCCAAAAACAGCAAAGAAAAAAAAACAAACACGCCTTTCTGCGACTATCTCGACTAATTCCCAGTTTACGATCTGCATGCATCTCATCATCAGGAACTAAATATGAATCACACAAGGGTGCGAGCTAGAAGAATTTATATATTTTTCATGTATTTGTTTACTTTGCTGTTTGCCGTTTACGTAAATATGTTCCACAACTGTTTCAAGCCAGACGGCTATCTTTTCTCCATTTTTCAATGAACTTAGTTTTGACTTAGTTTTCAAAGATAAGTATGCATAATTACTTATTTGTTATTGTTATAAAAATATAAGGTATAAAAATTAAAACTTCAACTGAATTGACAGTCGCAGTTAAACGAATATAAGAGTGAAAATGCCTGGTACACAAATTGCAGTTCATAGTTCAAGCCAAATCATCATCCCACACAGTTGAATCCAACAGACAACAACCAATTGCAACTAGTTATTAATATCTATCGCCTAGAGATAAATAAATTTACATTGTATAAAATCAAGATGATGAAGAAAAGCTCTATAAATATACTTTTATTTTATTAACAAACAAAAACTTGTTGAATACTTTTCTTTCGTTTCAAATTAAGATTTAAAAAAAATTATATTAAAGACCGAAAACATAACCTTGATATTTACTGTGTTGTGTGGCTGGGTTTGAATTAGAGGTGGGCATGGGCCGAAATCGAGATTGTGAAAAAAATTCGATAACTATTTCAGTTTTAATGTTATCTAAATTAAGATATTGAATTATATATATCTCGTATTCGTGTACATGTGTTGCTCGTTATCTTCTCGTGTCACAATGTGAGATACCATAGTCCTCCGAAACGTCGATTTTCATGAAATTTTATAGGACTATTTGGCAGGTACATTTGGGCACATTTCGTAAACCATAAAAGCTAGAGATCTGATATTTGGCATGAATACCAAGCTCGAGTTCACATTTTTTATACCCTGAACCCAGTAAAAATGGGGAAAAAGGGTATAATATTTTTGTGAGAATACTTGTGCTTTGGCACATACACATGTATGTATATACATATGAATGACATGATCACGCCCTGCAAGTTTGATCAAAAACGTTCATCTACAAAACAAGTAAGACTGCTCTAGTCGAGTGCTCGACTAAGAGATCCCCTGAACCCTGCGAAGAGTTGTGATTCCTAAGAACCGCTAACATTCTCCGTTACTTTTATATGTACATATGTAGCAAGCAATACACACACACACAGACGCACGCACAAGCAAATAATCTGCTAACTGTGCATTATGACTCAGCAGCTTCGCTGCTGCTGCAAGACGCCGATAATATGAGATATTAAATGATTAATAACTTTTTTTCTAGACCAACGTTTTGAATCAAATTTGTTGGGCGTGATCATGACATTCATATGTGTGTATATGCCAAAGCACAAGTCTCTAGTACTTGAAATACGTTATTTAACGATTTTAGGCGAAGGGGGCATGGCATCCAAAATTTAACAAAAATCGAAAATGCGAAGGCTCAAATAACATAAAATGCAAAATTTGAAGACTCTAACTATGAAGATGAATTAAATAGATTTTTTTAAATAAATGAAAATATCGGTTTTTAATTGATAATATTAAAACGATGATAATTATCGATTATTTGAAACAAACTCGACCGAATCGTGATATACACGAACTTCCAAAAATAATTTTAAGTCTCTAGCGCTTATATCTTCTGAGATCGACGCGTTCATACATACGGACAGACGGACGGACATGGCTAATACTTTATGGGGACATGGCTAATACTGCCGCGCCTCCTTCTGCCTGTTACATACATACACCTTTCAATAAAAACATTATACCCTGAATTCCCATTTTCAATGGGTTCAGGGTATAAAAATCATATCAAGTATCGACTTGATACACGATGCACAGCATTAACTTCAATATCAATTGAAATTCAAATTAAGTACAGTCGAAAATAAAATATTCGAACAAAATACTATGGTAAAAATTCAATGAAAAATGCACAATGCCCAAATCGAATGTATCACATTTTCATAAAGTGAACATACTCTATAATTCGGATAAACCTGTCTGGCCGCGCATCTAAAACACAAAATATTTTCAGACATACTAATTTAGTTTTTATTATAGTCTCGCAATATTTCCATTAGATCGTAAAATGTGTAGATGTTTATTTCACTTATATAAACAGGAAACAATTAACTTAATTTTACATTTACAATTAGCTTTAGTTAGAAATAATAAAAATATTGAAGCTTTTTTGTTTTTGTAGTAATTTTCTATACGATAGGTTTTTGTAGTTTTCGTGTGGTAAATGTATATACAAAAGCAGACACGTGGCCTGACCCGATGCCAAGTATTCAGAATGTAAAAAATCTATGTAAGAAGTTGGCATTTGCGACAATTCAACTACATAAAGATTTGCTTGCAAAATTTCTTTTTCCTTCTGTTACTTTCCGGAAAGCGTCTGGGGTTTGAAATAAAATTGAGTTAATTCAACTATTAAATATACATAATTGTTTATAATGCTTTCGGCTGCGTTTGATATATGTATATACATATATATTCATATTTTTGTTGATTAATTTATAATTCCATTAATTGTTTTTACGTTTTGTGTTCGCATTAAGTTTATAATCTTCGTAAGAAAGTTTGCTTTATTATGTACATAAAAACAAAAGGAACTATACTTTCAGTCTTTTTAGTGTGGGTGTGTGTGCGCGCGCTATCGTGTGTGTGTGTGTGTGTGTGTGCGTGTGCGTATATATATATATATATATATATATATATATATATATATATATATATATATATATATATATATATATATATATATATATATATATATATATATATATATATATATATATATATATATATATATATATATATATATATATATATATATATATATATATATATATATATATATATATATATATATATATATTTTTTTGTGTGTGTGTGTGTGTGTGTGTGTGTGTGTGTGTGTGTGTGTGTGTGTGTGTGTGTGTGTGTGTGTGTGTGTGTGTGTGTGTGTGTGTGTGTGTGTGTGTGTGTGTGTGTGTGTGTGTGTGTGTGTGTGTGTGTGTGTGTGTGTGTGTGTGTGGGTGTGTTTCTTTTGCGCACAAAAAATTGTGGCATTCAAATTTATAACTATGAATTCAGTTGCATTCTTTCAAGCTTTCTAGTATAATTGATTTAAATATTTTAAGTTACCTTGCATTATTTACTTATTCTTGCAACTATATGATTAGAGGAAGAAACACCGTTACTTGCGATTTGTTTTTGTGTTTTTTGCATCAACTTTTTTGTAAATTATATATATTTATATAATCAAGGAAGATATCGAATACTTTAGCTACTATTGTCGTCCGGATATTCTGTGTGGCTGCGAGTGTGTGTGTGTGCTGCTTGCATTAGTATGTTAATTATTCTGATTTCAAACAAATCTCTTTTAAGAAGACGGCCAACGCAGTGCTCTATACTTGTATATATTTATTATTTATAGGTTTTAGTCTGCAACTTGTCTATGATCCGAACAGAGAGATGATAGACTGTCTTTTGCCTGCTTTTTTCTTGTTCCTTTTCTTTAATATGAGTGTATAATAATATATTTCAATGTCAATATATATATATATATATATATATATATATATATATATATATATATATATATATATATATATACAGGTAGCCAGTAATTGACATTAATATATTACATTATATATACGTGCGTGTGTACGCGCCCGCGCGCGCGGTTGTGTGTGTGTGTGTGTGTGTGTGTGTGTGTGTGTGTGTGTGTGTGTGTGTGTGTGTGTGTGTGTGTGTGTGTGTGTGTGTGTGTTTGTCAACAATTATGTTAAAAAATGCGTTCCACAAATAGCATACATATTTGTAAATAGTATATAAATATGTAAATTATGCAGCTGTTATCTAAGCTCTCATTTCGAAGCTTGGCTTCAACAAAAATTAATTTAGATTAAAAAACAAACACAATTTACACTTCCCTCCCTCTCTCCCTCTGATTCTCAATTTTCTCTTAAGAGAATGCTATCTCTCTGCTCCATCCTCTGTATGTGTACATCTGTACTTGTATATAAATTATTTTCTCTCACATCAAACTTTTGCCATTTGCCAAGCGCTACGCATTTATTTCTTTCGCTTTTATTTCAGCGTTTCATTTACAGGCGTTCTCTTTTAAAGAGCATTTCAACATAAACGTACTAAAAGGTCGCAATACAATTCGTCATTAAATAAAAAAATCGAAACAAAATTTGTTGAGTACACGTAAATTCTAGCTAGTGTTTCTTTTTATAGTTGGTAATAGTGTCTAATTTAAAGTTATTAAATCAAGTGTTGATATTTTGTTTGTTGTATTGCTTATTGTTGTTGCTGTTATGATTTGTTGTGTAGTTGTACAGTTAGTTTGCTTCATTGTTGCATCGCTTCACGTTTTGCTTTGCTTAGGTAGGTGCTAAAATAATTATTATAATTATACCATAAGTTAGGTTAGGTTTATTATGCATACGCATAGTAATTAAGTCTAGTTATAAACGGTACTTAGGTTGGTTGGTTGTTGGCTTTTGTACTTTTGTTATTTGCATTTAGGACTTTTGTTGTTTTTCTTACATTTTTCTTTTGATTTTGTTGTATGTGTGTGTCTGTTTAAACGGCGCTAGGAAATTATAAAAGAAATACCTAACAAATACGAATATATACAAAAATTAAACTTAAAATAAATTAATAAGAGGCTTGGCTGTGGGCAAAAGTTTAGTTGTTAGCAAATATTTAGCAGTAGGCACACTTGAGCTCTTTCTCTCTCCTGTTGTGAGTACCTCCGATTACCCTAACTCTCCTTTAAAAATTTTAACATATTTTTATGCTAAGCTCTAAATATACATATGCATGTACGTATTTACAAAATTCTCTCGACACATGCGTTCTTCTACGCTTCGCGCCCTATGAAACCATTGGGTGGCTGTGGTCGTGTTGTGTTCGGCTGCCTTAACCAATTCTCTTTAAGTATATTGGAAGTATTGGCGGTCGAAGCTGTAGCAGCTGCTGCTAGTGATGCAGCAGACGGCGGTGTTGGCGTCGCTGTTTTCCGCGTCTGACTAACGCTGCGACTGCGCGATGGTTGGTGATGGGATTTAATACGGGCGCGCTGCTTTGGTCGACTGAGCGGCATGCGCTCCATTTTAATGTGCTCCGTGTGCTCATCATCGTCTTCCGCGTCCTCGGCGCTGTAATTGTTATTAATGTTATATATATATAAACATATATATATATCTTATAATTTTTTTTTAGCTATTACTTATCATTTTCGTCTTCGTTGGAGCTAGCAGGTTGAAAGTGGGACGGAGCCATCATAGACGCATAGTTTGGATTCTCGCTGGTAATGACTTGATCCTGGCCAGATCCCGACTTGGGTTCGCTCATAAGCATATAGCTGGGATTAGCGCTGAGCATGCTGAAAGGAGCTATCGCCGTTTCTGCTTCGGGCACCTGCATAAGTTCATAGTTAGGATTCAAACTGCTCGTGGTTAGCTTGGTTGGCTGCCAAGCCGATTGCACTTTTTCTCCACTATTCAAAGATTCGTCCAACAACTTGTAATTGGGATTATCGCTGATAATGGCGGTACTGCCATTGCCTCCGGCATTGGGTGTGGTTGCCGTGGGAGTGTAGTATCTGGGTGTACCTGCATAACTACCTGCACTGCCGCTGCCACCACTTTCAATGGTGCCTAGATTGCTGCCCATCGAGATCATTGCCATACCAGCGGAATGGCTTGTTAGATTCGAGTTGCTGTTGTTGCTTTCTATTTTTGAGTTGTTGCTCCTGTGGCTATCGTTGCTGTCACCACGCTTTACATTGAAGCGACGCAAGGTGTCCGCCAGCACACGCTTTAAGCTCGGGTGACGACTGTTGCTCGCATTGGAGCTGGCCGCCGACGCTGTTGATGGCTGCAGCGAAGAGGAGATAACACCGCCGCCCACCACACTCCCAACCATGTCTTCGTCCGGCATAGAGCTGCTGATATTAGGCAAAATGCTGGCGTTACCTCGCTTTTTTTTTGGAAGCAGATGTTGCTCTCCGCTCAATCGACCGCTGCCGCTTTGTGGTAAATCAACAAAGTTGGGACTTGGATCGTACAGCTCGTAGCCGCGTTCACCATAAGTGTTTCCGTCCGTATTCCCATCTAAATCCGGTTGCACATATGCAGCATCCTCCATATGGGAGCCACCAGCAGTGGGTAGTATGCATAGCGCATCCGGCGTGCTGCTCACAATATAGCCAGAATGCATGCTAAAGGGTGAATGTGTCGTAGCCTGATCATCGACGAGGGCAATAGGACTCTCCGCAGGCTGTTCCAGCGATGTGTTGTGCTGCATGTTGGACTTGTAACCCTGATATTCACCCACGCGTAATGGAGTTGTAGCATCCTCACCATCGACCTCGACATCCAAATGAACACCCGCAAAAGCATCCATTTGACTGCGCTCCTTCCGTTCTTTTTCACGGTATTGCACACCCGAATCAGAATAATAGAAGGCCACATCCTTAAATCTAGGATCGGACAGGTGCTCCAGATAATCGATTATGTCCAGGAACGACGGGCGAGCCGATGGCCTATGATGCCAGCAGCGATGCATCAGCTTGTGTAGCACCTCCGGACAATTATCTGGCCGCTCCATGATCCCACCATCGATGACATAGCGTAGAACCTGCTCATTAGAGAGCCCCTGATAGGGCTGAGACGCAAGTGTTGCCATTTCCCAAAGTACAACACCGTAGCTGAATACATCACTGGAGCTGGCATAGACGCCATCGCGTAAGCTTTCCGGCGGCATCCAACGTACTGGCAACAAACCCTTAGTTCCTTTGCGATAGTAGTCCGTCTCGTAGATGTCCCGGGTCATGCCAAAATCGCCAATTTTCACTGTTAGATCAGCTGCCACCATGCAATTGCGAGCAGCGAGATCTCTATGCACGAATTTCTTGGCCGCTAGATAGGCCATGCCATCGGCAATTTCGATTGCCATTTGAAAGATCCGACTGTAAGGTGGCGGCTGTACAGACCCTACTATGGTACCAGCATTAGTGAGACCGATTCGTTTTTGATAGACAGCCACCACATCTTCTCGTTCATCGGGTCGATGAGCTCGCAGATAAGACTTGAGATCACCCATTTTCATCAGCTCCATGACGACAAGCGCAGGCTGGCCACGGGAACATACACCTAACAAGCGAACAACATGGTAGGTATCAAATTCCTTCATAACGCTTGCCTCACTCAGGAAATTGGTGCGCTCCCGGTCTGTTGCATTCTCATTAACCGTCTTAATCGCACACAGTGTATCTTCGCCGGCATTTTGTGATTTGAGTATGCCCTCGTAGACCATGCCGAATGAGCCCTGACCCAAGGATCCTAGCTGAATGATTCGTTCTCGCGGCACTTCCCAATCATCGGGCACGTATTGTAGACTTGCATAGAAGGGATTCACCTCTGTATTCATGACCAAATCCTGTGGATGGCCTCGCTTCGCACTGAAGAACTTAAAGTAGATAACTAATCCAGTTATTATGAATACCGAAACCCCTAAAATTGTGCCTATAATCAAAAAGGTTGTCCACGATTTGGGCGGCTGTAAACATTATGAGATAGAAATTAGATTTTTATGTATTTTTCATTATTTTTAAATTAAAACTAATCTATATCTCCTAAGCTTCTTTGGGATTGATTAAATTAGGACTTAGGAAAACAACTCGCACTCGATTAATACGGATTGCTGAAAAATAGTAATTTTTTCTACAATTTTTCGTGATCTAAAACAAGCTATGAATATTTACATTTCTATATTTTGACCCACTTCTAAGGTAAAAAAAAGTAAGAACGTATGCGGTCGGGCGCGAAATATTTATTCACGCCTCAGCACCACATCGGGGCATCTGGCACATTATATTTTAAAGTTAATCTTAAATCCTTAGGGTCCCCGCTCAAATGAGAGAGATGCCCTTTGGCGAGAGTAGAGGCGTGGGTTCAAGTCCCGGTGAGGTTACGCCAATTTTTCTTTTATTTTTCTTTTATTTATTAGTTTTGAGTTACTAAAATATTCTGTATATAATACATATATAACATTTGGAAAATCAGTAGACAATGTCCAAGGTCAGAATGTCAATTTCTTGCGAGTTTACAGCTCAAAATCTGAAATTTGCTCCGTTTTTATCTGCCACGCCTCCAGTGGGCGTATACAATTGGCTTGTTCGTAGAGTGAGTCTACAGGAATATAACTGTAAAGTTTGGATGCTTTCATTTAAAAATTTTTTTGTAAGTCACGCCCCTGAACGGGCGTAACAATAACTTAACATCCACTAGGCTAACATCTAGTAACTTATTGAGCGTGATCACGTCATCCATATGTATGTATGTGCCAAAGCACAAGTCTCTAGTATTTGATATACGGGACTTACATTTTTAAGGCGAAGGGGGCGTGGCACCCAAAATTTAACAAAAAACGAAATTGCGTAAGGCTCAAATAACACTAAATGCAAAATTTGAAGACTCTAGCTAGAAAGATGAATTAGATAGAATTTTATAACTAAATGAAGATTTCGGTTTTTAATCGATAACATTAAAACGATGATAGCTATCGATTATTTGAAACAAACTCGATCTTTTCGTGATATAGAGGACATTTCAACAAAAACAACCCTGATTTGCCATTTTCAATGGGTTCAGGGTATAAAAAATTTCAAGTCTCTAGCTTCAATAACGTGGGAATGGTTAGCGTTTATACGGACAGACGAACGGATAGCATGACAGACATTGCACAAAGCCAATATACTATTCAACTTCGTGAATAAGTATAACAATAGAAATAGCTTTTAACGGTATAAGTTATTAATAAGGAATAAAGGAGGGCACAGAATTTGTAGGCAGAATGTTTGGTTGGAATCTATGTATTTTTGAATCGGATGACAAGAGTTTTTATCAGGAACCCTTATCGTAAGGATATATCGAAATCAGATAAGACCAACTAATTCGTTGAATGAGTTCTTATCTATTTGTTAGTCCGCGTCGGAACTAAGTACAGATTATCTAGTAATGTACCCTGGATTATCATTCCATCAATCTCATCTCTGCTTCTAAGTCTACGATTAAAATTCTGTAAACACAATTCTTATATTTATATATTTACCGGCACTATCACGTAAACAAGATCCGAAAGATCACCTTCACCTGCCAGTGAATTGGCCCTAATGCGAAAGCTGTATTTTCCCTCGTTCAGGTTGGTGACGATGTAGCCACTCTGATTGAGATAGTCCTGCACTGTAATACAACGTTTTTCTTCGACGGCATCTTGCTCCTGGCGCTCGAAGATAACCATGTAGGAAACTATAGCGCCGTTCGGATGCGGTGGCTCTTCCCAGTGGAGGCGGACATTTCCCCGAGTGGTGTTAAGATTATCCACAAGTTCGCCAGTTAAATTAAATGCTTTATCCACATGCGCTGTTGTATAACACACATACATAAGGTTAGAGGAATCACTGCTTTCAAAGAATCAATACTTACTACTTACCTAGTTTTTGAGTTCTTTTCTCTAATGGCTCGGAATCGCTGCACAGTTCTGCAAGATCATTATCACCCTCTTTTAAACGGCAGGCGCGCACACTCAACGAGTAGAGCGAGAAATGTCGTAATTTCTCGAATTGAAATTCTGTTGTATTTGCACTCACTTCGGCGACAAAGATCTTGTAATAGGTTTCGTTCGCATCCATCACGGTCACATTACCCCACATTGAATCTGTGAGTGTTGCTTTCACTCCCACAGTTTCAAATCTGGTCAAATTACTTTCTGAGGACCTAATATGACGCATCAGAACGCTACTCATTTCGTGTGAATCTTCGTCAATTTCAATGTATCGCCTGCTCCTGGATTGCACAGCATTCGGACTATTATTGTCGCTGGATAAAGTGGTAATATTGGACGTCTCACTATTATTACGCTTTTTTGGCACATACAGAAAGTTCTGTAGCGCATTTTCGAATTCAATTTCATCGAATATTTTTGCTTCAACAACTTGTTGGTCAATTATGGTCCGACCGCCTGCATCGCATTTGCAGTCAGGTCCTGGAGTCTCCTTAATCGTCTTTTCTGCAGGCGATGAAAATGTCTCCTCATCATCGGATGTATTCGGTAAAGCTGGGGATTAAAGGTATTAACTCTTGATTAGGGTATGCAGTCCTTAAATGTTTTGATCAACACTTACGATCCCGGCAAAAGTTGCGATGCTGTTCCAGCTTAGCGTCTCGGCGCCTGATTTCTGCGCGTACCTGATACTTATCTAGCTGGCCATTCACTTCCAAAGGCGGTTTCCAGCTCAATAACTATGATGAACAAAATTTTATGACTTTTAGTCTAACTTTAGTTTTAATTGAATTTGATTGCACCTACGATTTTTGAGCTGTCTGTAGAGCGTGCACTTATTCGGCGCACAAATGATGGCTTCAAGGGCATAGTCTGAAAGCGTATTATGTCACTCTGATAGATTCGTTTCTCCGAAGAAATTGTCATGGTGCGTATGTAAAGTGCATAATTAGTATAGGGCTGCATTTTATCGATAAAACGCAATTTGTCCTTGCTTAGTTCGCCAACAATCCAGCTGCCAAAAAGATGCAAAGATAATCCTATTAAATACATTTTAATCGACAAACTAATTTGTCATAACGCACTTATCTAAGCAGGGCTGATAATTATCCCGAGTGACGTTGCCATATGGATCAAATGTGAAATAGCTTTGATAACCAATAAAGGAACGATCATCATCATAATTCACGGGATCGATTTCGATTGTAATGAATGTAGCACCTAATTGTATTATTTTTACATTCAGCGATCGCGTGTTGCCTGAAAGAAGAGTTTACGGATACGTTATAAGTAGGAAGATACTTCGTAGCTAATAACATACATGTGCCCTTATTTCCATTTGAATCCTCAGCCACCTCGTTTTTATTGAATTTCTCCGGTTTGCCCGGTAGCATAGGTCGCAGTTTGTCAATGGTTTCAATGCAAAGTTTGGGATTGAAGTGAAAGAAGATGCTGCCGTTACTAATGATGACTGTCTGATTTTCGGCCCAAATTGTCTGTAAATCTCGATTCTCTAGCACGTACATAGCATAAATATCGTCTATTAACTTCTCGCCCTTGATCTGTCGCAAACTTTTAAAAAAGTCCAGCGTGGTTAGGCCATAAGTCAAGTGGACCTTCAGAAACAAATTGATCGTATGCACCATGCCCAGACCAAAGACCAACGCATCAACCATATGGGCTATAAAAACAAGGAAGATTTATTTGCATCGATACAGGTAGAGAATTCAAGACTCACGTCCGCCACGCTTGATGCTGATGGTGAGACCATCTTTGACGATTACAGTGCAACCATGATACTCCTTGGCTTTCACTAAGCTGTCAATGGTGCCGCCGGGGCACTCCTTCTGACAAGTGCCGTTGCACTTTTGGCAGGTGTTGTTCATAATCGTGTAGCCCTTGTCGCAACGCGTCGTACATTTGCCGTTGTAGTGCACCAGCTTCATCTGGTTACTGCTCTCGTATTTGGTGCCAATCTTCTCACACATCTCAGCCGTAATGCATCGTTGTTCGTACTAAAGAAAGACGAACAGATTAGATCAATTTACATAAGGGGCGTATATGTACATTTAGAAGTAAAAATTTGATTACAAACAACTAAGAATCCTCTAGTCGAGACTGCTAAGAGATCCCTTGAGCCCAGTGAAGCACCATTTTTCCGAATATTCTGTTTGTTTTATATGTATGTATGTACATACATATGTGCATTTAAAGCAACATACACGCAGATCCAATCACAAGCACGTAATTTGTAAATGCGAGGCAAAAGGGTGAATGGCATTCATGTATAAATGTATAAAACACACATAAGACAAATATGAAGACTTTAGCTATAAAGATGAATTAGGTAATTTTACTTCTGAACATCGATATAGTTTTTAATCGACAACATTGAAACGAATATTTATCGATTTTTTGAAAGAAACTCGATCTGCGCATGTTATACATGAGCCTTCAAAAGATGATAAGTCTTTAGCTATAGATTTTGAGATCGACGTGTTCCTACATACGAACGGACAGACGGGCAGGACTAAGTCTACTTGTCTTTTCTCCCTGATCAAGAATATATATACTTTGCCTGGTCTGAAAGGCCTCCTTCTGCCTGTTACATACATTTTAACAAAACCATTAAACCCTGATTTCTCATTTTCAAAGGTATGCAAGGTATACAAATGATCGAACATAAGTCCAATTGATTATCGAAGTAAATTTAAAACAAGTAAGAACGTTGCTGTCGGACGCAACCGACAGCGAAATACTATTTCACGTCCTAGCAGCACACAGGGGCATCTATCACATTATATTTTTTAAAATTTAACCTTAAATCCCCACTGTCGCCGCTCAAATTAGCTGCAGATTAAAACTTTTCATTGGAGGTGGCCAGACAGTTTCAATTAGGATCGAAGCTTAGAACCCTTACCTTAGCAAATCTCTCAAAATAAGAGAGGTGGCAACTCTCAAAATGAGAGAGGTGGCAACTCAGAAAATGTGATATACATAAGTTCGTTGGCGAGCGTAGAGGTGTGGGCTCGAACCCCGGTGCGGTCATGTTGTAGACAAATAATTTTTGGCATGTGCAAATTACAGGGTATTTTTCTGTATGTCACGCCCCTTTTGGGGCGTAACAATAATTTTTGGGGAATCGATAAAGGAGGCCCCCAGTAACCTAGCATCCAATTTTGAAGCTTCTAGCACTAAAACTGTGGGAGATATAAGCTGATATTAGTTGCCACGCCCCCTGAAGGCGTAGATATATCCGCCATACCTTTTCGATTGTGGGATGTTATCCCGAGTATATATACCAAGTCTCAAGTCTCTAGCATCAATAGTGCTCAAAATATAACGAAACTAGTAAAATTACTATGTATTCAGATCCGATTTACCACGCCCCTAGTAGGCGTGGCCATACAATTTTTTGGGCGATCTTTATAGGATCGTAACAGTAACCCACGTGCTAAATTTGGGCGTTCTAGCTTTAAAACTTTAGAAGATACAGTTTGACCCGATTTGCCACGCCCCCAATGGGCGTAGATATATCCGCCATAGCTTTTTGATTTTGGGATATCGACATGAGTGTTCAGTTAAAATCTCAACTCCCTAGCGCTTCTAGAAGTAATGTTTCTGAGATACAGGAAAATGCATTTTCCGATTTGCCACGCCCCTAGTGGGCGTATCGGGAAAATCTTGACACTTTATCAGACGAGGGTATACACGAGTATATATTTCAAATTTCAAGTCTCTAGCTTCAATAGCGTGGAAATGGTTTGCGCTCATACGGACAGACGGACAGACGGACAGACGGACGGACGGACAGACGGACAGACGGACGGACAGCATGACGGACATTGCACAAACCCAATATACTATATCACTACGGGAAATAGTATAAAAAAGAGGTGAGAGACATAATTTAATAACTAACATTCGATAACGTTTTAAAATTAAAATAGTTATCGATTTTTTTAACAAGCTCGATCTTTTCGTGCTATACAGGAACCTACATAACAAATTTCAAGTCTCTAGCTCTTATAGGTTCTGAGAACGACGCGTTCATACATACGGACAGACAGACAGACAGACGGACGGACGGACAGACGGACAGGGCTAAATCGAATCGGCTACTCTCCCTGATCAAGAATATATATACTTTATGGGGTCCGCCACGCCTCCTTCTCCCTGTTACATACATTTCAACAAAAACATTATACCCTGATTTTCCCATTTTCAATGGGTTCAGGGTCGCCGGAGTTTGAACCCACACCTCAAGGGCATCTCTCATTTTTGACGGTGCGTGTTTTTGCTAAAGTTCTAAACTTAGATCCAAATTGAAACTTCGATAGCCTTCACCGATGAAAATTTTTAATCGGCAGCTGGTTTAAGCGTCGGCCGGGAGGATTTAAGAATATTATAAGAATATAAAATATAATGTGATAGATGCCCCTGTGGAGTTTTTTATTTAGTTTCATGTGTATTTTATACAATTTTCATTTTTGTTTTATACGTTCTTCATATTTAACGTAAGTTAAAAATATAATCAATATGCTGAAAATTTCATTAAAATCATTTGCCAGCTGCTCCGAGCAGTGCGAGCTCTGCTAAGAAATTACAAATACAATCGAATTCATCTTGAACTATTAGGTACTAATTAAGTTTTTCGTTTGCTTTGAAGTGCAGTGGCGGTGCTGGCAGACACCACACGCGTCGATCATGGGCACCCTGGGATCGAATCCTAGCGACATTGGGATTTTATTTAAGTACCGCCATGCAATGCCAAGGAAAGAAAAAATGTATATTGTGCCGGCGTCGTAGAGTATATATGGTTGTAAGTTTTTTTGATTGCTAAAATTTTACTTGTTAAATATATGTAATACTTGGCATATTAACAGAGGAAGTCAAAGATCACAAATCATTACGTGAGTTTATAGCTCAAGAGCTATAAAGCCTATTGGGGGCATTCAAGTATCAAGGAAAACTGTGTTTTCTATATGAACATTGTATGACACTGTTGCGGTTACATTTATTGATTTACCATCATATAATGTATTTACCCATGATGAAAATAATAGATACACCAACAAATTTTTGGATATTTTGTCCTAACAAGTTAATTTTTGATATTTTATGAAAAAAAAAACAAGTAAGAACGTTGCTGTCGGACGCAACCGACAGCGAAATACTATTTCACGTCCCAGCAGCACACAGGGGCATCTATCACATTATATTTTTTAAAATTTAACCTTAAATCCCCACTGTCGCCGCTCAAATTAGCTGCAGATTAAACCTTTCATTGGAAGTGACCAGACAGTTTCAATTTGGATAGAAGATTAGAACCCTTACCTTAGCAAAAACACGCACCTAAATCAAGAGAGATGGCATCTCTCAAAATAAGAGAGGTGGCAACTCTGAAAATGTGATATAAGTTCGTTGGCGAGCGTAGAGGTTCGGGGCTCGAATCCCGGTGAGGTCATGTTGATATTTTTGTTATATTTTCTTTATTTAGTTATTTTGTATTAATAAAATATTCTTTTCAAACATATATATATAATTTGGCAAATCAAAAGACAAGGTTAAAGGTCACAAAGTCATTACGTGGCGCATTATTGGCTCAGAAGCTGCAGATGTTTCAGTTTTGATTTGCCACGCCCCCAGTGGCCGTAGACAAATAATTTTTGGCATGTGCATAGAGTGGGCGTTCAGGAATATAACTGTAAAGTTTGGATGCTTGCATTCGAAAAATGCGAAAATTACAGGGTATTACAGTAACCCACGTGCCAAATTCGGGGTTCTAGCTTTAAAACTGTAGAAGATTCAGTTTGACCCGATTTGCCACGCCCCCAATGGGCGTAGATATATTCGCCATATCTTTTTGATTTTGGGATGTCGACATGAGTGTTCAGTTAAAATCTCAACTCCCTAGCGCTTCTAGAAGTAATGTTTCTGAGATACAGGAAAATGCATTTTCCGATTTGCCACGCCCCTAGTGGGTGTATCGGGAAAATCTTGACACTTTATCAGACGAGGGTATACACGAGTATATATTTCAAATTTCAAGTCTCTAGCTTCAATAGCGTGGAAATGGTTTGCGTTCATACGGACAGACGGACAGACGGACGGACAGCATGACGGACATTGCACAAAACCAATATACTATATCACTACGTGAAATAGTATAAAAACTGGATGGTAACTTTAAGAACGCAATCTAGCAATGTGATGTATGCCAAAATTGTATATTTCCCCCCAAATTTATGGTAGTCACAATTAATTGAAAATAGCCTGCTCAAAATAATAGGTACACTTGATTTCTTCAGCCTGAAAAAAAGTTTACAGCACGAAAGGTTTCTGTTATTGTTATAAAATAGTAAGTATTCTTCACACAGATGTTAAAAGTAAAAAAAAACAATTATAAATATTCTATATAGATGGGTCGAAATATTCATTGTTCGAGTAAGGAACGCAGAATTGCTAAAAACCGTTGAAGGAGTGGCAAATCTTTGCGTGAAATGGCGAAACTGATGAACAGATCGCTTAATTTTGTGTTAAATGCTTTAAAGACGGAAACACGTGGAGGTCCATCGAAAACCACACCGAAAACAGCATCGAAGCTGGACCGACACATTGCAAGAATTGTAAAATCCGACCCTTTCACATCTTCAAGGGCCATTGTATCCGAAATGGATAATATTTTTAACGCTTCTTCAATTAGGAGTAGACTACAAATGGCTTAACTACCAGGTCGTATCGCAAAAAGGGTTCTTTTGATGCGCACAAAAAATTTGATTATGGGGCAAAATTTTGCGAATGTTTATTTCTAAAATCGACCACAAATTTTCAATTACATTTAAATCAGGTGACTGGGCTGGTGGTGTCATAACGTGTGGACATTTCCAGGTCACCCAAGTCTGGACAATTCCCGAAGTGTGTTTCGGGTCATTATCTTGGTAAAATCTAAAGTCCTCCTCTATGCCCAGTTTCTGAGCACTTTGGATCAAATTGGACTTCAAAATGTCAAGATATTTGATTTTATCCATCGTAGTCTCGATGAACTCCAAGTTCCCAACGCCCGCTGCTGACATACAGGCCCAAACCATAGCGTTGCCTCCGCCATGCTTTACTGTAGCCCTCAAATTTTTTGCGTCAAGCTCTGTGTTAGGCTTACGCCACACATATGAGGGCCCATCCGACCCAAACAAATTAAATTTTGGACTCATCACAAAATAAAACTGTGTTCCAGAATCCAATATCCTTGTGCAAGTGCTCCTGGGCAAATTTTAGGCGACACTTCTTATATTTGTCGCTTATAAATGCTTCTTGCGTGGTACTCTGGCATTAAAGTGCTCCCGAAGCCCATGACGAATAGTTTCTGGGTGGCATGACTTGCCCAACTCCTCCTTATCATCATTGGCCTTGGGTTACCCGGCATTTTTCTCACAATATAGTGCTCATCCGTGGGATTATTTTGGATTATTTTCCAGCACAAATCGGTATATGATACTTTAATCTGTAGAATAACTTAATCCAATTTTTCTACGGGAGAGAACAAGTTCCCGCTGCAAATCGGAGCTAAGGCTGCATTGGTTGAGGAATGGGAAAAAATTACTCTAAAGGTCACTAAAAAGTTGGTAAAATCTATCCCAAAAAGGCTTAAAATGGAAGTCAACCAAAAGGGTGGTCACACGAAGTATGAATTTTTATTTATTTAAAAAACACTTATTTTTTTAAAATTTTGTTTCATAAGTAGTTGAAATAAGCTGTGGAAATTTTTTGATCTCATTTTTTAATTTTAATTTTGATCTCATTTTTTAATTTAAGTATAAAAATTCTTTTTACAGTATGTAACATAATGCAGAAGCAATTATGTATGCGATTCCCATATTTTCTAGCTATTGTAATTAGAATTATTAGAATTTTATCAAATGTCAAGTGCTATAATACAGAAAGTTGAATATCTGTATATAAAATTATGTGTGAAAGCTTACCAGAAAGAAGCCTTCAGGGCATTGATCAATGCAATTTCCGCCGTTAATTGAAACATTACGACAGGCAACGCAATCTCCCAGCAGAGGATTTGAGCATCCACCCAAGCAGGATTCGTTGCAACAGGTATTCTCATTGATGCAGTTGTAAGGGCACTCCTTCGGACAAACTACACAGAAAGAGGACGGACAGAAGAGTTGACATTAAGGCATATCTTTAATGATCTGGTTATTTAGCTCACTTGTCTGGCACGCTCGACTGTTCCAGCAATAACGTTTATCACCGGGATACTCCTTGCAGGCGGGAACACCGCTGGCATCAGTCATTGTGTTGTCCTGTGCATCGTCATTGATCTCGCCAGGGCAGCGTGCACATTCGGCTTCATTGCGATTGAACTTTAGCACAATATCCAAATCTGTCGCATTTTTCGAGACGATCTTGCGCCAATTGACAGTCTTTACGAAGCACAAATATAAATTCCTTTCGATGCGTACGCCTCCATTCGTAATCGCACGTCAATTAGACAATCCAATATCCAGCAGGTCGCGATTCTGATATACCACCAGAGCATAACTTTCGAAGAGAATATTTCCCCTTATAACACTCAAATTGGGAAAGATTTGCGATAACGATATCAGATTTTGCACACGAAAAACTATTATGTAGCCTGTGACTTCGGTGAGCAGCGGATAGGTTGTGTTCAATTTGTCCGCATCGTTGATCAACGTTATAAGCAAAAAACCCTCAATGATTGTACAATTAGCCAGCTGCTTCAGTTCCGATATGTTGTTACGTATATCCATCGATTTACAGGCTGTTCCAAAATTAACCAAATACAAAACAAAACAGATTAATATATAAATGTACATATATATATATATATATATATATATAACTAGCTGACCCGACAAATGTCGGTTTGTCATCTAAATTAATTCTATATAATTTCTAGCTTAGAATAATAACAATTTATTGTAACAATGTCAATCTCCTAATACTTAAGAGTGAACAATATTTTTTGTTAGCCCATCTTTAGCTAACACAAACAAACAAACAAACAAACAAACAACAAGTAAGAGTGCTCTAGTCGAGACTGCTCGACTAGGGAATACCCTGAAACCTGCGAAGAACCGCTATTGCTAAGAATCGCTCCGTTACAGCTAACTGTGCATTTTGACTCAGAAGCTGAGCTCAGTCTGCAAGGCGCCGATAATATGAGATATTAAATGTTTAATATCTTTTTTCCTAGACGATCGTTTTTGATCACACTTGTTGAGCGTAATCATGTCATTCATATGTATGTATTTTACATGTCTCTATTACTTGAAATACGTGTTCTCTGACTGACGCGTTCAAACATATGGATAGACGGACATGGCTATATCAACGCGGCTTGTCTCCCTGATCAAGAATATATATACTTTATGGGGTCTGCCACGCCTCCTTTTGCCTGTTACCACACATTTTCACAAAAACATACCCTTTTTCGATTTTGAAAAAAAGTATAAAAGGTATAAAAAAGGAAGAAGAGCATTCCTTGTTATAGTACCAATCACCACTTTTGAATAAGCATCATATTCAACATCGGACTCATACTGGAATGCTGCTATGTACCTATTGGCGTTGTTGTTCATTTACTTCATTGTGTTCAGCTCGTATATTCAGATTGCTCCTGATGCAATTGCGCTATGCTTACACGCACATCAGTATTTTGTTGCTGAACTTGTTCTTCGGCTCTTTGGGATCTCCTAACTCTCATACTTATAGATCTACTTCTATAACGGTTCAAATTAGCCCCTTTGTGTTTTGTTGGCATTGTTCACTGAACAAAAAAAATTTAATAAAACTATTATAATGGTATAGTCTGGAAAATAAGTACTAATTCAGAATAAGTCGGAAAATTAAAAAAATTAGGAACGTAACTGCTTTTCGACATACTTCACTAGGTATATCAAAAGCAGTTTGGTTTTGTAGCATGTTTTAGGGTATGCGCAACAATTATTAGCGGTGGACAAGCCTTTTCACTTATAAATAAGTAAGAAAACTCTAGTCGAGACCGCTCGACTAGGGTATACCCTGAACCCTGCGAAGAACCGCTATTCCGTGCATTATCCGTTTCTTTTATAATGCATATGTATATGTATGTTCATTACAAGCAAACACATACAACACATACACAAGTGAACGCTCACACAAACGCCAGTCGGTGCTGTTCTTTGGCTGCTATTTGCATGGCAATGTTATGGGAAATTAAATGTTTAATAACTTTTTTTCTAGAGCAACGGTTTTGATCAAACATGTTGGGCGTGATCATGCCATCCATATGTATATATGTGCCAAAGCACAAGTTTATAGTATTTGATATATGCGACTTACAAATTTGAGGCGAATGGGGCGTGGCACCCAAAATCTAGCAAAAACCGAAATTGCATAAATAACACTAAATGCACTAAATTTGAAGACTCTAGCTATAAAGTTGAATTAGCCAGAGTTTTATAACTAAATGAAGATATCGGTTTTTAATCGATAATATTAAAACGAAGATAGTTATCGATTATTGGAAACAAACTCGATCTTTTCGTGCTATACAGGAGCCTACCTAAAAATTTCAAGTCCCTAGCGGACGGACAGACGGACATGGCTACATCAACTCGGCTTGTCTTCCTGATCTGGAATATATATACTTTATGGGGTCTACCACGCCGCCTTCTGCCTGTTACATACATTTCAACAAAAACATTATACCCTGATTTCCCATTTTCAATGGGTTCGGGGTATAAAAATAGTTCAATAACTAAAATTGTATTACATATATGTAACTAGAGTAATACATACAGGCGTACTTGCCCAAAAAATAAGTTCAGGTAAATCAAGTGATAAATGCGCTAAAGAGTCTTGACAAGCGGCAAATAAAATGAATTTGAAACAAGTAAGAAAACTCTAGTCGAGACCGCTCGACAAGGGTATACCCTGAACCCTTGAAGAACCGTTATTCTAAGCATTCTTTGTTTCTTTTATATACACATGCATATTGCATTCATTACAATCCAAACTACACACACACGCACAGGCGCGCACACACACAAACGCCAGTCAGATGCGTCAGCTGTTCTTTGGCTGCTGTTTGCATGGCAATGCTATGAGAAATTAAATGTTATAATAACTTTTTTTCTAGAGCAACGGTTTTGATCAAACATGTTGGGCGTGATCATGTCATCTATATGTATATATGTGCCAAAGCACTAGTCTCTAGTATTTGATATACGGGAGTTACAAATTTGAGGCGAAGGGGGCGTGGCATCCAAAATTTAACAAAAACCGAAATTGTGCAATGATCACATAACGCTAAATGCAAAAATTGAATGGACAGACGGACAGGGCTAAATCGACTCGGCTTGTCTCCCTGATCAAGAATATATACTTTATGGGGTCTGCCACGCCTCCTTCTCCCTGTTACATACATTTCAGCAAAAACATTATACCCTGATTTTCCCATTTTCAATGGGTTCAGAAGAGTATAAAAAAAAAAAGTTTAGCCACTATTTTCAGACCTACCCAAAAGTCTCACAAAAATTACAAATGACTAATTTTGCGACACGAGAATTTTATATATTTAGATAATAAACATAAAGCAATACCGAAAAGAATTAGGAAACACATATGGAATCTACTACTTATTTTTTCAGTCGACTCTATTGAAGTCACCTCTAATTGAATATACTCTTGTGTTGCTTGAATCATTTTTTGTACTCTGTCCCGTTGAAAATGAGAAATCAACCCGACCATATGTATGAATGCGTTGGTCTAAGAATCTATTAGATTCTGAGACTTGCATTTTTTTGTTGGTACAATTTGTTATATATTGGTTATCGGATACCAATTTCACAAAGTTCTTTCAATTGAACTTAGTTGCAAGTATAGCCAAAATATATGAAAAGAGAGAATATTTACTAAATTAAGCCATGCTTGATTTAAATTATTTGCTCAAAATTTAAAAAACAAAAAAAAATATTATATAAAACGTTTAGCCAGTTCGCAAGAAAAAGACATTAGTTGCAAGCGTACTCTCTTTCAATATCCATTTGCACACCTATATTCAAAGATCACCATTGCGATTGAGTTGAATTGTTTTCTATTTTTAAAAAAGTTTCACGCCTTTTCTTTCGAAAATTATTATACCCTGAACCCATTGAAAATGGAAATTCAGGGTATAATGTGTTTGTTGAAATGTAAATGTATGTAACAGGCAGAAGGAGGCGTGGCAGACCCCATAAAGTACATATATTCTTGATCAGGATGACAAGCCGAGGGTCTTACGCAATTTCGGTTTTTGTTAAATTTTGTGCGGCTCTTCGCCTCAAATTTGTAACTCCAATATATCAAATACTAGAGACTTATGCTTTGGTACATACATACTTATGGATGACATGATCACGCCCAACAAGTTTGATCAAAATCGTTGCTCTAGAATAAAAGTTATTAAACATTTGTTTCCACTGCCATACAAAAAGAAGCCCAAGAACAGCTGACGCACCGACTTGCGCTTGTGTGTGCGTGCGTGTAATGAACGTACATATCCATGTGTATATAAAAGAAACAAAGAATGCTTGGTATAGCGGTTTTTCGCAGGGTTCAAGGGATCTCTTAGTCGAGCGGTCTCGACTAGAGTTTTCTTACTTGTTCATAAATTTTAATTGTCTTCAAAGTAGTAGTAGTAATTATCTTCATCCTTTCAAACACTTTTCAGTTTCGGGAATAAGAAAAAGTCGCAAGGTGCGTTTTTATAGCCAAAAACTGGATCATAAGCTAAAATTTCAGTAAAAGTTTTATCAATGTTTTCGTTTGTTCTTGATGTGCTCGGACGCCCGGCGCATTGTTCGTCGTTCATATCACTGATAAACGTTACTTCAGTCCAAAATAGTGTCACCATAAGCCACAGTCAACAATTGGTATTCATTCTCTCACTTAATTTTATCATTAACCCAAAATTTTATACAAATTCTTTGATCCATAACCCACGGAAATAAAAAGTATTTTCAAACACAGATTCTCTGTATGGGAAATTGTATTCTCTTTTTGTTACTATGCATAGATACAATTATGTTTCAAAAAGATCGGTCGAGGTTGAGGGAATATTGATTTATATATTAGCAATGAATAGTATAGGTAGTATTTATAGATGTGAATTATTCTTTTAATAAATTGGGAGTAAAATGAATATGGTCTACAACTTAATAAAAAGTCACAAGTAGATTCATCAGACTTACGCATTTCCTTTCTCGCCAATCGGATATTGCTGTTACTGTTCCTGTTTATGCTATTGCTACTGCCAAAACCATTGATATTACGCGTCGGCCCTGTGAAAGACGCCAAGTTGTCCTCAAAGCTTCGCTTCGCAATTGATGAAACCTTCTGCAATTGTTGTTGATCCTGTTGTATAGTTGGCGGTGGCAGCATCGCAATTGCTGTTGTCGCATGTAATGTTAACAGAGCGAGTATTGTGAATGCAATGTTTTTATGTCGCCAGTGTTGCTGTTGTTGATGATGATAATTAAATTTCTGATACTCTCGTTTGAATATATGTATTTGTTCTTGCTGCTCTTGTTGTTTTGATTGTAATTGTTGTCTTCGCCGTGTTTTGAACAGCATGCAGCAATGTCGCAGCAGACTTCGTTGTTGTACAAACAGAAACAATTGCAGTGCTACCAGAAGACTTAAGCAATTGCTGTTCATTTTTAAATATCGATTATATTTCTGACCGTGGCTGTAAATATGGTTGTTGCTGCTCTTGTTGTCGTTGTTGTTGTTTGCGTTGCACTGGCAATTGGCTGTTGTTTCTGGTTTTTTTTGGTTATGGGAATTTGTACTAATGCTACTGCTACTCCCATTTCTCCGACTATGTCTACTACTTTTTGTACTGCAACATGCTCTACCATCAAGTTGCTGATAATGTTGATGTCGTTGCTTTTGTTTAAGTTGCAGAAAGCTGCAATGTTGCGAAACCTCCAGCTTGCTGGGGAATGTTGTTGATGTTGCATCGCTGTTACTGCTATGGATACTACTTTTAATGCTACTGTTACTGTTACTGTTACCGTTTCTGATTTTACACTGGCTGTTGCTGTTGGTTAGATAGGAACTGCTGTTTGTTGCTGTCTGCTGAATGCAGCAACATTCCGTTGTTGCTAGCGCTTGTCGGCAAATGACACAAATATTGCCATACGCTGTTGCTGCCGGTGTTGTTGATAATGACGCTGATATTGTTTTTGTTGTTGATAATACCTCATTTGTTGTTGGCTTCGTTTTTGTAGTGTAGCAACATGTTCGCCTTAACCATACAAATTTTACTCTATTTGAACTCCAATCTTTAACCTCCACACTTTCACCAGCAACTGCCTTCCAGAAAAACTTTTCGACTGGTAAATCTTTTAGATCCATGGTCCTTAGTCAAATTTAGCAATTTTTTATAAGAGTATTGAACCAGAGGCGGGGCCCGTTATGTAATCATCACTCCTGTTTTCTCGCTGTCTCTCTTTTTTCTTCTTGCTCTATCTCTATCTCTCTCTTATGTTTTTGTTTGTTGGAATGGTTTCGTCGTCGCTGTTATTGTTGGTCGAAACTGCAATAAAATAACATAAAGTGGAAGTGTTATTAAGTTTGTATTTACAAAAAGACTGTATAGCAACAGCTGAGCACGTATATACGTATGTATGTATGTGTGGTGTACATATATATGGGTGTCAGTACTACAGCAACAAGCAATAACAATAATTTTATGCGAAAAAGGGCGCCAACTGGTCGACACACGTGTCGCGTCAACGTCAACGCAGACGTTTCGTTATCGCTCTAGCGTGACCAAGCGTACGCTCACGCACACACACACATACTCACACTCACATTCACACACCATATATATATTTATTATTTAAGTAGCATTCGGGATTGACTGTAATTCATATTTACATGTACACATGTTTGGCTTAACAGCTCTTAACACTTTACTCATTCATAAAACATTTGGTTATACATACAGCTGCGGTCAGAAAAATATTAGTGCAGCTGAGCACCAAATTTTGGACAGCAAAACTGAGTGATAAATCCATTTTTATACCCTGAACCCATTGAAAATGGGAATACAGGGTAAATTTTGGATGCCACGCCCCATTCGCCTCAAATTTGTAAGTCGCATACATCAAATACTAGAAACTTGAGCTTTGGCACATACATACATATGGATGGCATGATCACGCCCAACAAGTTTGATCAAAATCGTTGCTTTAGAAATAAAGTTATTAAACATTTAATTTCCCAAAAGAAGCCCAAGAACAGCTGACGCACCGACTGGCGTGTGTGTAGACGAACGATTTTGATCAAACTTGTTGGACGTGATCATGTTATCCATATGTATGTATGTGCCCAAGCGCAAGTCTCTAGTAATTGATATACGGGAGTTACAAATTTGATGCGAAGGGACGTGGCATCAAAAATCTAACAAAAACCGAAATTGCCTAAGGCCTACATAACACTAAATGCAAAATCTGAAGACTCCAGCTAGAAATATGAATTATATAGAATTTTATAGCTTAATTTAGATTTTCGTTTTTAATCGATAACAAAAAAACGATAACAGTTATCGAATTTCTGAAACAAACTCGATCTTTTCGTGATATACAGGAGCCTACATAAAATTTCAGCTCTTATAAAAAATCTGAGAATGACGACGGAATAGACGGGCTTGGCTTCGCAGGGTTCAGGGTATACCCTAGTCGAGCGGTCTAGACTAGAGTTTTCTTACTTGTTATACCCTGAACCCATTGAAAATGGGAAATCAGGATATGTTTTTGCGAAAATGTATGCAACAGGCAGAAGGAGGCGTGACTGAACCCATAAAGTATATATATTCTTGATCAGGGAGAGAAGCCGAGAAGCTCTTGGTTCATGCCGACCTCTTTTGGGGACATACGGGTCCAGGAAAGGGGCCAATGATCATTTTTATTGACAACGCCTTAAAAGAATTGGAATGCAACGCAAATAAATACAAATTAGGAAAACAATTTTTTGTCCTGTATTTTGTCCTTTTTTCGTTAGATTCCAACTCTCAACCTTTCTTAAACTAATACGTTTTCTGGTTTGCCACGCCCCTAGTGGGCGTATCGAGAAAATATTGACACTTAATCTGACGAGGGTATTCACGAGTAAATACATGTAGCTTCAATAGCGTAGAAATGGTTTGCACTCATACGGACAGGCGGCCGGACAGTATAACGGACATTTCCACACTAATAAACTTATTTCGTGAATAAATGTAAAAATGCAGATCGTTCATTGTTCAAGGTATGCTCCAGTCAAGCAGGTACCGCCGAAAAGAGCTTTGTTATACATCATTTGTATGCTAATGTGATATCGCATTGCTCTATTAGAAGTTCAGCTGAACGTTGACACATTCACACACACATGTATACATACATAGGTAATTATATATATATATATATATATATATATATATATATATATATATATATATATATATATATATATATATATATATATATATATATATATATATATATCAGGCAATAATTTAATGAAATGTGGGGCAAAAACAACAAGAATAATTAAAAGTAATTATTATCGTTGTTGTTTTAACTTCTGCTGACGAAAAAGCATTGACGTTAGTTTGCATGACGCTTGGCACTCATCGCTATGACGTTCCGTTCCAGCTACGAGAGTGACTGCGACTGTGTCGCCTGGGCAGCGCATCTATTGTAAAAGCGTAGCAAATGGAGAGTACAAGTGCTCTAATCGAGACTGCTCGACGCTTATTTTGTACATACGTCCACAACAAACAACAAATAAACACCCACGCATTGTGCGCATTGTTCAAAGCAGCACAGTTCAGCTCATCATCCTGATCAGTAACAGATATGCTCTATGGGGTCTGTTACGTTTCCTTCATCCAGTTACAAGCATTTTCAGAAGGGTATGAACATTATTATAAGAACTGCACGTAGCGAATTTACAATTTTGTTGTACTTCATCAAGTTAACGCTTCACTCCCCATGTTGTCGCACAGGGTGTAGTCGGTTTTTTGGGGCGTAAGAAATACAAAATGCGGCTGCGTTGTTAGTATGAGAGTTATTGAGCACCAAACGTGGCAAAGCAGAAAGACGAATATTGTACATGAAAGAAGCGCGAGAGTTGGCATTGAAGAAGGAGGGGCAGCAAGAACACCACCCGCCACTCGTTGTTCTTGTGCAGGAGTAAAAATGCTGCTGCGTAGTTAAAATGTACTCATACACATACCAAAAACGCACGCACGCACGATTGGATACATACATACATACATACATACATACATACATACACACATACATACATACATACATACATACATACATACATACATACATACATACATACATACATATATTTATATCTGTATATTATTAGATTTTTAGTTCTTCTGCCCTGTCGGCTTGCAAATTGTTTTGGTTAAACAATAACATGAACAGCAACAACAATAGCAATCATCTCGCTCTCTCCCTCCTTCTGATACTCCCGTACACACTATGCTCTTCTCCTCTCACAGCTAATGCTGCGGGCAGTCGCTCGTTTTATTATACCCTGAAACCATTGAAAATGGGAAATCAGGGTATAATGTTTTTGTTGAAATGTATGTAACAGGCAGAAGAAGGCGTGGCAGACCCCATAAAGTATATATATTCTTGATCAGAGAGAGAGAAGCCGAGTCGATTTAGCTCTGTCCGTCTGTCTGCCTGTCTGCCTGTCTGCCTGTCTGTCTGTCTGTCCGTCTGACCGTCTATCCGTATTTCAGAACGTGTCGATCTCAGAACCTATAAGAGCTAAAGACTTACAATTTTTCTAACAGCATGAACAGCTCAAGATTATTTAAAAAAAACCTTTTCCCTTTTTATGTCATCGTTTTAAAATGAAATCGATATTCAGATATAAAATTTTATCTAATTCATCTTTGGAGCTAGAGTCAAATTTTGTTTTTTAGTTTCATGTGTATTTTATATTTGCTAAGGCACAAGTCCCTAGTATTTGAAATATATGTTTTACAAATTTGAGGTGAAGGGGGCATGACAGCCAAAAACACATGAAACTGAAGACTCTACCAACAAAGGTGAATTAGATCGAATTTTATAACTTAATATCGATATCGTTTTTAAACGATAACATTAAAGTGGAAGTAGTTAGTGGGTTTTTAAGCAAAACAAAAAATTTCAAGTCCCTAGGTCTTATGGGTTCTGACATCAGACGGAAGGACAGACAGATGGTATCTAAATATACTCTAAGGGGTCTGCCATGCTACATACATTTTCACAAAAACATACCCTTTTATCTAATTTTCAATGGGTTCAGGGTATAATAAGCAGTCGCACAGTGCCAGCATAGTGCGAATATACAACTCTTTTCTTACACATACATGCAGAGAACGCTCGCGCGAAAGAGAGGTAGGTAGATATATAGATAGCTATATATGTATGTATATGGTGAGAGAGAAAAAGAGAGATATAGAGGATGAGGGAGAGAGAGAGACAGTGAGAGAGGGAGAGGGAGAGAAAGAGAGAGAGAGAGAGAGAGAGAGAGAGAGAGAGAGAGGGGGGTGGGTGACCCAGTTTCTTAATTTTATATTTATTTTTACTACCAGGTGGAAGCTAAACAAAAACGCATTATTTCTACTCGTTGACAGCACCAACAATTTTATCAGCTGTGCACATGGCAGAAAAAAACGTTTCCAGTTAGCAATTCTGTTATTGTTTATTTCCGTTCAGCTCGGCCGCAGGCGCCATCAAGTGCACGCGCTCGTTAAATGTTGAAAGCTGCAATTGGCACGGCTATCACTTGTTTTTTATACCCTGAACCCATTGAAAATGGATAATCAGGGTACAATGGTTTAGTTAAAATGTTTGTAACAGGCAGAAGGAGGCGTGGTAGACCCCATAAAGTATATATATTCTTAATCAGGGGTATAAGCTCATGCCCGTTTGTTCACATGTTTGAACGCGTCAGCACCTATAAGAGCAAGAGACTTGAAATTTATTGTTGTATATCGCGTGCAAATCGTTTTTCTATATTTAAAAATCGATAACAAAACTCTTTCTATTTAAAAAAATCGATAACAAAACTATTTTAGTTTTAATGTTATCGTTTAAAAGCGAGATTAAAATTTTGTATTTTGTACTTAGCTTCATGTGTATTTTACATATTTTTATTTTTGTTAAGCGCAGTCGGTACGTAAACTTCACAGTAAGCTGAACGCGTGCTTATGCGTATTTATCTGTTACATATATAAAATAATAAGCATGAAATGTTTGGAGAATCGGCTCTTCGCAGGGTTTTGGGTGTCTCCTAATTTGAGTAGCCTTACATGTTTCTGTTATTCTGCTCCTCTTTTTACAGCATAAAGTATGGTTTGCAATAACTTTTGGTTTATTCTGCCTTTATTTGCGAATGCATTTGTTACGCACGCGCTGCAGCTGGCAACAGCAATGCCAAAGCTATGGCTGACGACGCCTTCTGCTGCTGCTTCTTCTTCTGATCGAAAGGTTCTGACTCATTCTTGCTGCAACAACAGCAAGAATGTCTAACTGAACAAATACAACGCTGACGGCATTGACGCTGGCAGTAAGATCAACATCAGCAATAACAATCACTCTGCACTGCGGCTTCCTAAAAGTAACAACATTCCAACCAGACACAAAGTTGTTCGACCAGTTACCAGCGGCAATGACAACAACAACAACGCCAGCCAAAGCGTAGAAATGCACGAAATATTTCTTATGCTCCAAATCCGATGGGCAAGATTTTATTTTTTTTTTTACAATATTTGATTTTTGTATTTGAATATAAATATTTTTCATCTTCTTAATCGTATTTTCTACACATCCCGAAAAATCTTAATCAGAGTTTCTATATATGAAATGAAATTCTATTTCATCATAACTGATATAATTAAAACAAAAATCGTTGATTACAACTTTTGCGTGAACGTAGATAAAACTTTACTTTTGCAATACCTTTGTAATTACTGTAAAACCATAATTTAGTTTGGATAGTCTTGTGACTAAAAATTCGTCGTCATTTCACGCATCCCTTCTCTATAGCACGACTGAGCATAACAATAACAATGTGACCAACAAAAGCAACATGAGCAGGCAGGCAGGTGAAACTAAACTTGTTGACTTATAAGCTATTCTATACATGTTGGTATGTATGTATCAGGTCTGTTGTTTTGCTCAATATTTAGTGGGCATACGTAACGAGCCATTTGTATAAGTTTCAGATAAGCAACGTGACGCCTCACGCGAGATAAAACGACGCGCCCGTTTTGCCAGTTAGCCCCGCAACCGGTAGGGCGCGTTTGTGTGCCAAAAAAGAGACAGACAGAGAGAGCGAAATAGGTTGGCTTAGACGGAGATAATCACGGTGCTTAATGCTAATGACTAATATGACATTTAGATGCGAAACAAACCATCTTATCTTCATCACCATAATGTCGAATTTATAGAATAGAATTTTTTAATAACTGCAGAATTTGTAGAAAAAGTAAAGTTAAGGTCGACTAGTGCATTATTACTTGTTTTCCGCATTAAACGACACAAAGGATCGATAAACATTCATCTAGTGATTGCATGTACTGTGTTTGTTTTTAACCTTGTTGGTTCAGTTCATAAACATTAGTTGAATTATTTGGAGAAACGTTTCTCTAAATGCATCGTTTAGTGCCACTACTATTTTACTACTATTTGTTGATCTCTAACACTGTGAATAGTGCAGGATAATGTATATTTTATGAAACCAATTTACTCTGTTCTCTTCAGAACTGTCAAACACAAGATCTTTTTCACACATATTTAGTATTAGCCTACCTAATTACCTTAACTTTGTCATTTATCCACCATTCTTATTAAGAATGCTCTAGTCGAGACTGCTCGACAAAGAGATCCCCTGAACCCTGCGAAGAACTGCGATTCCTAAGAGCCGCTAACATTCTCCGTTACTTTTATATGTATGTACATATGTAGCAAGCAATACATACACACACACAGACGCACGCAAAAGCACACAATCTGCTAACTGTGCATTATGACTCATTAAGGCGCCGATAATATGAGATATTAAATGTTTAATAACTTTTTTTCTAGTCGAACGATCAAATTTGTTGGGCGTGATCATGACATTCATATGTGTGTATGTGCCAAAGCACAAGTCTCCAGTACTTGAAATACGTGATTTAGCAATTTGAGGCAAAGGGGCAATTTGAGGGCGTGGCATCCAAAATTTAACAAAAACCGAAATTGCAAAAGGCTCAAATAACACTAAATGCAAATTTAAAGACTCTAGCTGCAAAGATGAATTAAATAGAATTTTATAACTAAATGAGGATATCGGTTTTTAATTGATAACATTAAAACGATGATAGTTATCGATTATTTGAAACAAACTCGATCGAATCGTGATATGCACGCACCTCCAAAAAAAATTTGAAGTCTCTAGCTCTTATATCTTCTGAGATCGACGCGTTCAAACATACGGACAGACGGACAGACGGACAGACAGACAGACGGACAGGGCTAAATCGACTCGGCTTCTCTCCCTGAGCCAGAATATATATATTTTATAGGGTCTGCCACGCCTCCTTCTGCCTGTTACATACATTTTCACAAAACCATTATACCCTTTTTTCACATTTTCAATGGATTCAGGGTATAACAAGTAAGAAAACTCTAGTCGAGACCGCTCGATTAGGGTATACCCTGAACCCTGCGAAGAGCCGCTATTCCAAGCATTCTTTGTTTCTTTTATATACACATGCATATGTACGTTCACTACAAGCAAAACATACACACACGAACGCAAACACAAGCGCTAGTCGGGGCGTCAGCTGTTCTTTGGCTGTTTAATAATTTTTTTTCTAGCGTAACGATTTTGATCAAACTTGTTGGGCGTGATCATGTCATCCATATGTATGTATGTGCCAAAGCACAAGTCTCTAGTATTTAATATACGGGAGTTACAAATTTGAGGCGAAGGGGGCGTGGCATCTAAAATTTAACAAAAACCGAAATTGCGCATGACCCAAGTAACACTAAATACCAGAGCTCGCAAATAACAGTTGAGCATTTTGCGCGGTCTTCGAATAACAGTTTTCACTGAGTATTTGACGAAAATGTTCGCGAGTGACCGAAAAACCCCGGTCTTCGCTCAGTTCGCTCGCGCTCAGACTACAACCGTTTTTTTCGTTTCTCATTTGTTGCGGTCAGACCGCGAGCGAACGCTTGAGTAAAATTAAGAAAAAGGTCTTTGAGCGACTGATGCATGTTCATGTGCGATGCAAACGTACTTTGTGTATGGTATTATTCAAAGTACGCAAAATATTCTTGCGTCGCAAGCTTGTATCTTACATTTACTAAATATTTTAATTTTTTAATGATATCAAGCTTAAACTGCCACATTTAAATGCGCTTGCACAGGTAGTTCTAACCAGCAACTTATTTTTAGCCCTGCATTTCATATTAAATGAACTGCGAAGTTCAATAAGCGCAGACAATTTAAATGTATAATTAGTTATTTAACTTAACAATAGGCAGTATTAGTTTAGTACTAGTTAAATAACATCTTAATACCAAAAAAATATTTTTTTCCAACAAGGCAAATTAATGTAAGAGTGCCAAAAGACCTTTTGCATTGACTTTTTCGGTCATTTGCTCACTTGCTGAGCCTCAGCTCGCGAACAAAAAATTTTCCGCTCGCGAACAGATGCTCAGCAATAACGATCGACGCAAAAAACCCAAAAAACAACCCTCATGCGAAGACCGATTCAGACATGAAAAAATCTCTCTTGCTCAGAGCAAGAGCGGAATATTTTCTATTTTTCGCTCCTGCTCTGACTTTGAGCGTGACGAAAAAACGCTCAACTGTTATTTGCAAGCTCTGCTAAATACAAAATTTGAAAAGTCTAGCTAAAAAGATGAATTAAATAGAATTTTATAACTAAATGAAGATATCGGTTTTTAATCGATAACATTAAAACGATAGTTGTTATCGTTTTTTTTAACAAACTTGATCTGCGCACGCTATACGAGGATCTACATAAAAATTTCAAGTCTCTAGCTTTTATAGGTTCTGAGATCGACGCGTTCACACATACGGACGGACGGACGGACGGACGGACGGACAGACGGACAGGGCTAAATCGACTCGGCTTCTCTCCCTGATCAAGAACCCTGAACCCATTGAAAATGAGAAATCAGGGTATAATGTTGTTGTTGAAATGTATGTAACAGGGAGAAGGAGGCGTGGCATAAAGTATATATATTCCTGATCAGGGAGACAAGCCGAGTCAATTTAGCCCTGTCCGTCTGTCCGTCCGCCGTCTGTCAGTCTGTCTGTCCGTATGTATAAACGCGTCGATCTCAGAAGCTATAAGATCTAGAGACTTTAAATTTTTTATGTAGGTCCGTGAATAGCATGAAAAGATCGAATTTGTTAAAAAATCGATAACTGTTCTCGTTATGTTATCGATTAAAAATGTATCGAATGTTAGTTATTAAATTATGTCTCTCACGTCTTTTAAGTTAGAGTCCCCAAATTTTTTTGTCAGTTTTATATCTATTTTATCCAATTTTGATTTTTGTTAAATTTTGGATACCGGTTCCAAATTTCCAAATATTTAAATTGAGGCTAGTTGCATTGAAATCCAATATATGAATGAGTTTGCATTTTTTTAAATTGGAAAAAATTTAATAAAAGTCGTTGATCATAAGCTGAAAATTGCATTAAAATCCATTAATTCGCGCAGAAGTTATTAAACAAAACGTTTGGCCAATCGGCAAACACGCGACCAGCAGCGCAAAGCAAACTGTTTTCCTATACGTGTGCATACATACACACACACACGTAGAACTGCTCGCATCTAGCCAATTCTAAGAACCGCAAGTTTTAGTGCATATATTGCCAGTAGATGGCGCTATGATTTGCGAATTATCAGCTGTTCAATTGAATTGAATCATGGATGGCGCTATTCTATCGAATTATAGATGGCGCTAATGGCTTAAACAATTGAAAATTAATTGAATTTAATTTTCTGTGCGTTTATACTAAATGCTAACTTTGCAGTATTTGTAAAAATGCAGATAGCACGGGGTTCAGGGTATCTCCTAGTCGGGACGCCCGACTAGAGTTTTCTTACTTTTTAAAATTAATCTTAAGTCCTTAGGGTCGCCGCCCAAATTAGTTTCCGATTAATAACTTTAATCGGAGGAAGCCATCGAAATTTCAAAGGGGATCTAGGTTTAGAGTCTAAGCAAAGTCACGCACCGCCAAGCAGTGCAAAAATAAGATAGGGGACCTATGTAAGTAAGAGTGCTCTAGTCGAGACTGCTCGACTAGAAGATCCCTTGAACGGTGCGAAGAACCGCTATTCCTAAGAACCGCTAACAATCTCCGCTTCTTTTATATGTATCTATGTATGTATGGGCATTACAATCAACATATACACACAGACGCACGCACCAGCACACACTCTGCTAACAATGTAAAACTGCGCTTATGCTGCAAAACACCTACGTTATGGGAAATTAAATGCCTAATAATTTTGTTCGTAGTCGAACGTTTTTGATCAAACTTTCAGAACGTGATTATGTGCTTTGCCAATTTAACAAAAATCAAAATTAACAAGTAAGAAAACTCTAGTCGAGACCGCTCGACTAGGGTATACCCTGAACCTTGCGAAGAACCGCTATTCCAAGCATTCTTCGTTTCTCTTATATTCATATATATATGTATGTTCATTACAAGACAAACATACACACACACATACAAACGCCAGTCGCTGAGTCAGCTGTTCTTTGGCTGCTTTGCATGGCAATGCTATTGGAAATTAAATGCTTAATAACTTTTTTTCCAAACGAACGATTTTGATCAAACTTGTTGGGCGTGATCATGTCATCCATATGTATGTATGTGGCAAAGCATAAGTCTTTAGTATTTGATATACGGGACTTAAAAATTTGAGGCGAATGGGGCGTGGCACCCAAAATTTAACAAAAACCGAAATTGCGTAAGGCCTAATCAACACTAAATGCAAAATTTGGAGACTCTAGCTATAAAGAAGAATTATATAACTGAGCATCGATTTCGTTTTTAATCGATTACATTAAAATTAAGACAGGTATCGATTTTTTTTAACAAACTCGATCTTTTCGTGCTATTCAGGAACCTACATAAAAATTTTTAAGTCTCTAGCTCTTGTAAGTTCTGAGAACGACGCGTTCATACATACGGACAGACGGACGGACAGACGGACATGGCTATATCAACTCAGCTTGTCTCCCTGATCAAGAATATATATACTTTATGGGGTCTACCACGCCTCCTTCTGCCTGTTACATACATACGCCTTTCAACAAAAACATTATACCCTGAATTCCCATTTTCAATGGGTTCAGGGTATAAAAACTAAAAGCTATAAATATGAATTAGATAGAATTTTATAACGGAATAATGATTTGCTTTTTAATCGATAACATTAAAAATAAGAAAGTTATCGATTTTTTTTTAACATACTCGATCTGTGGACCTACATAAGGTCGCTAGCTATCATGGATTATGAGATCTACGCATTCAAACATACGGACGTTAGTGTTCATTTCAAATCTCTAGCCTTGTATAAGTAGTGTTTCTAAGATAGAGGAAAATGTATTTTCCGCTTTGCCACGCCCCTAGTGGGCGTATCGGAAAAATCTTGACACTTTATCAGACGAGGGTATATACGAATATATATTCAAAATTTCAAGTCTCTAGCTTCAATAGTGAGGTTTGCGTTATTACGGACAGACGGACGGACAGCATGGCGGACATTGAACAAACGCTGTGATAGCCGATTACAAGAGACACCTGTGAAAAACATTCTCAAATACCAGTGCGCTGCAAAAGAAATTAATTTTGGATACGTCAGCTGAGGGCCAAACAGGTTACGCATATCAAGAGACTACACCAAAACCAAACTGAAAATGAGTCGATAAGAGAATCGGAAATTCCAACCCGGTGACGTTCGGTTTTTGTCGCAGAGTTAATCATAGAAAATGATCAACATTACAACAACAGAAACAAAAACAAACATAATGCATTTATGTGAGAAGAAAACTATTGACTTTTGCGTGTTTATAGAAATCAAATTTTCATCGCAGCAAGCATCTTAGCATTTATACTCGATTCATAATACTATATCTGTTACAGATACGATGGATGGATACATTTTTAAATCAAACTTTTATAGCGTGATACTAGTATTTGAAATGGGTTTTTTTTTTTTAATTTTGGGAGACGACTAAAATTAATATTTTTAATCGAAAGCTATTTTGAGCGCCGATCCTAAGAATTTAATGCCAGATGCCCCTATGGGGTGCTGGGACGTGAATAAGTATTTCTCAGTCGGTAGCGCCCGACTGCAACCTTCACACTAGTTTTAGGTATGTAAATTCAAAAATATGCGAATCATCATATTCTATAGGGCAGATTCCAGTTGATTTAAAATTTAAAACAGTTGAAAAAGTGCACACAATATTATCAATCTAATGAACATATTTTAACATCCAGCTTCGCAAAAATGCAGCATTACCTTACAGGTAAATAAATGCTACTGAATTTAATCTGAGATCTAGTTTAGCATACGATTTGAAATCTCATTGTCTTAAGTTTTTGAGTTTGTGGCCCTAAGGTTTCAATTGATTGTGCATGAATGTCAGTATGGAAACATAATCAAATGTAGAATGAAATGGAATAAAGCGAGTCCAACTGATAAGCGTTTAATAGTAAACAAGCTCATGAACGTTCATATATATATATATATATATATATATATATATATATATATATATATATATATATATATATATATATATATATATATATATATATATATATATATGTATGTATTGTTGTATTGGTTAGGTGTTTCGAGTCTTATTAAAATGCTTTTTGAGACAACATTGTATATAGAAATGTATATTGAAGATGTTGACCGCGTCGCATTCGCAATTACTGCGTCAACTGCGCTTGGGCTGCTATAGGTATGCAAATATCATGGAAAAATCAATTTTAATAGCAAATTTTAAAGCACAAGTCTCTAGTATTTATCAAATCAAAATTTAATATAATATACATGAAACTAAAAACAAAATTTGAAGAATCTAGATAAATTATATATAACAAGTAAGAAAACTCTAGTCGAGACCGCTCGACAAGGGTATACCCTAAACCCTATGAAGAACCGTTATTCCAAACATTCTTTGTTTCTTTTATATACACATGCATATGTACGTTCATTACAAGCAAAATATACACGCACACGCACTCACACACGCCAGTCGGTGCGTCAGCTGTTCTTTGGCTGCTTTGCATGGCAATGCTATGGGAAATTAAATGTTTAATAACTTTTTTTCTAGAGTAACGATTTTGATCAAACTTGTTGGGCGTGATCATGTCATCCATATGTATGTATGTGCCAAAGCACAAGTCTCTAGTATTTGATATACGAGAGTTACAAATTTGAGGCGAAGGGGGCGTGGCATCCAAAATTTAACAAAAACCGCAATTGCGCAAAGCCTAAATATCACTAAATGCAAAATTTGGAGACTCTAGTTATAAAGATGAATTAAATAGAATTATATAACGGAGCATCGATTTCGTTTTTAATCGATAACATTAAAATTAAGACAGTTATCGATTTTTTTAACAAACTCGATCATTTCGTGCTATACAGGAACCTACATAAAAAATTTCAAGTCTCTAGCTCTTATAGGTTCTGAGAACGACGCGTTCATACATACGGACAGACAGACGGACAGACGGACGGACGGACAGACGGACAGGGCTAAATCGACTCGGCTACTCTCCCTGATCAAGAATATATATACTTTATGGGGTCTGCCACGCCTCCTTCTGCCTGTTACATACATACGCCCTCCAACAAAAACATTATACCCTGATTTTCCCATTTTCAATGGGTTCAGGGTATAATTATAAGACTGTGTATCGATTTCCTTTTTAGTCGATAACATGTAAATTAAAATAGTGATCGATTATTTTAAGCAAACTATTATACAGGACTTACATATAAAATTTCAAGTCTCTCTTATAGGTTCTGAGATTTACGCTTTCATACATACGGACATATGGATAGACAGACGGACATGGGCTATCGAGCTGGTCAAGAATATATATATTTTATGGGGTCTGCCACGCCTTCTTCTAACTGTTATGTACATTTTAACAAAACCATTATACCCTGATATCCCATTTTCAATGGGTTCAGGGTATAATTATGAGTTGGCTTTGGTACTTCTAGAAATTTGCAAAAAATAACTATTTAACAAGTAAGAACGTCGCCGCACGAGTGTGTTGCAAAAACTCCCGTTTTTATGATATCGATTGAAAACGAAAATCGATTAAGTAACTAAATTATGCCTATCTTTTCTACGTCTGTAGTGATAGAGTCTCAAAATTGTGTATTTAGTTTTATGTGTACCCTGAACCCATTGAAAATGGGAAATCAGGGTATAATGTTGTTGTTGAAATGTATGTAACAGGGAGAAGGAGGCGTGGCATAAAGTATATATATTCCTGATCAGGGAGACAAGCCGAGTCAATTTAGCCCTGTCCGTCCGTCCGTCTGTCAGTCTGTCTGTCCGTATGTATGAACGCGTCGTTCTCAGAACCTATAAGAGCTAGAGTCTTGAAATTTTTTATGTAGGTTCCTGTATAGCATGAAAAGATAGTTTGTTAAAAAAATCGATAACTGTCTTAATTTTAATGTTATCGATTAAAAACGAAATCCATGCTCAGTTATATAATTCTATAGAATTCACCTTTATAGCTAGTCTTCAAATTTTGCATTTAGTGTTATGTGAGCCTTAAGAAATTTCGGTTTTTGTTAAATTCGCCTCAAATTTGTAACTCCCGTATATCAAATACTAGAGACTTGTGCTTTGGCACATACATACATATAAATGACATGATCACGCCCAACAAGTTTGATCAAAATCGTTACTCTAGAAAAAAGTTATTAAACATTTAATTTCCCATAACATTGGCATGCAAATAGCTGCCAAAGCACAGCTGACGCACCGACTTGCACTTGTGTGTGCGTGCGCCTGTGCGTGTGTGTGTATGTTTTGCTTGTAATGAACATATCCGGAGTCCGCGCAGCGTCGCTGCACGTTCATCGAAATCTTCGTCATCCTGTGTGGGCGAAAAGATACCATCATCCTCCTCCAGCTGGGCGGCCACCGAGGACGCTGGCTGGCTGCTGCGACTGGAAGCGAAGCTGTTGCGTCGACGTTGCTGTTGCTGCTGCTCAAGTCCGAGGCTGATGTGCTCGGAGTAGTCGCCATCCTGTAGCAACTGATGCTGCTTGTGTTCTCCTCCGACTGTTGCTCCAGCGCTGCATCATCGATGTGCATTGCCCGCTTGCTTGTGTAACGCTATTGTGAAGTCGAGTATCAAATTTAACAGTTTATGTCTTGTACATATTGAAGCCGTTTTTCTTTGCGAATACCATTAAATGGGTGTTTCTCGATTTTCTGACACTAACCATGTTTTGCATTGCTGATTATACTGTGAAGAGTTAAACGTCTTGCATTTACACCGACTAAATCCTTCCGTTAAAGTGTGTTCCATACGTCTCTGGATCTTTCAAAATTTTATAGATGCTCTTTATCTGTTTGATAATGTTTCGATTCAATAATCACTTTGAGTGGAAGAAGTCTAATTTTTGACGTTCAACTTTTATTTCAGAAATAAAACTTAGAAAATCTATGTGCATTTAATTCAATAACAAAGCGAATATCTATTTATATTTTTACATATAAATTTTTAGACCCAACAAATCGCAGATATTTTTCAAAACAGATTCGAACTTTAAAAAATCAATATTTAGGGAAACTAATGCAAGAACGCGTGCTTATACGTGCGTATGTGTGTGGGTAAATGTTACTTATAATGTGTATACATATAAATGCTGGGTTCAAAGGATTTCCTAGACGAACAGTCTCTACTAAAGCACTAGAGCACTATTACTATGTTTTTTAAAAATACTACAGAGTATCTATCTTTCAATTCGATAGAGCAGCTGATAATTCGCAAACCACAATTTTTCAATAGAAAAGTGAAACTCATTCATATATTGACTTTTTTGAACTATTCTTTCAAAAAATAACTGAGCCGGTATTCAAAATCTAAAAAAAATAAAATTGCATAAAATAGACATAAAACTATCTAAAATTTGGAGATTTTACACTCAAAGTCGCCAAAGAAAAAATTTTATAACTGAATTTCGATTTAGTTTTTAATCGATAACATTAAAGCAAAAATGTTATCGATTTTTAAAACAAATTTGATCTGCGCGTGCTATATATTAGCCTCTAAAACTAATTTCAAGCCTCTAGCTCTTATATGTTCTCACAAAACAACAAACCATTATACCGTGTTTTCCCATTTTCATTGAGTTTAGGATATTCAAAATAATGCAAAGAGGCTTAATCTATTTATGATTAGATTTAGGAGGCTGGGCGCTAGTGCAAACGAGATAGAATATCCCAAATATGTGCAGCCGCTGTCGCTGTTTATTTGATTTGTATGTCGAAATTATCAATAAAATTGTATTTGCTTCCACACACAAAAGCAAACATGAGCAATTGAGTATGGTAAATTAGAGTTATTGGGCTTCATTCACAGGTCCAATTTATAATATCATAGTGAAAAAAACCTTTATGTAATATAAATACATTCATACATATTTTCAAATTGTGCTCTGTGTATTTCACATGCACAGACATATATATATATATATATATATATATATATATATATATATATATATATATATATATATATATATATATATATATATATATATATATATATATATATATATATATATATATATATATATATATATATATATATATATATATATATATATATATATATATATATATATATATATATATATGCGTTTAATTGATTTTACATTTTGTGAATGAAATATGAAAGCAACAGAAAAGGAGATCTTTTTCAAGCATTATCAGTAGTATATGTGTGCATATTCATGGACCTCAGAATTTACGTAAAGCATTTAAACTGTCTGACTGTCGGTACTCTTTTAGAGGAAATAAGCTTAACTAAGCCTAAAATTATGCAAATAAATTGCTATACTAATATTATTATACTATTGTTGATTATAAATAATACATTTTCAAGAGGTCAAGAGCGATTGTTTCTTGTTTGAATCTGTCTTCCCGTGAGGGTTGTCTTGTGGGGGTTTTCGTTGATCTCTTTTGCCGATCATCTGTCCCGAGCGAAAAATTTGTTGCTCGCGAGCTGAGTCTCAGTAAGTGAGCAAATGACTGAAAAAGTTAATGCAAAAGGCCTTTGGAGCACTCTTACATTAATTTGTTGGGAAAAACATTTTTTTTTCGTATTGGGAATATTTATTTAATTTATTTAATTAGTACTAAACTTGTAATGCGTTATCGAATTGTAGGACTAAAAATTCGCGTTCCACAGATACCTGAGTTACCGGTGTAGCTAGAACTACCAGTGCGAGCAGTTAAATGTGGCAGTTTAAGCTTGATATCATTAAACAAATTAAAATATTTCGTAAAAGTAAGTTACTTTGAATAATACCATACACAAAGTTACTTGCGACCTCTGCCTAATAAGCATAGAAATATAAGCCGTTGTCAACCCGAGTATATGTTTCAAATGTCAAGTCATTCAAGTTATAGTATAAAATAATTTATACAAAGCACTATATAGTCAGATCCAATTTTCCTTACCCCTATAATAAAATCTATTCATAGATCTTAACAGTAGCTCACGAGACAAACTTTGTCATTCTATTGTATTCCATCGCCATATCGTATAGATATATTCGGCGTATTGGGGAAATCTCCAAATGCGGCGAAATGGTTTACGCTCATAAAGTAAGATGGAGCAAATAATAAAACTCTAGTCGATACCGCCCGACTAGGGTATACCCTGAACCTGAAAATAATGGAAAATTAATTGTTAATAAATTTTTTTTAGACGAATGTTTTTTATCAACGTGCAGGGCGTGATCGTGTCATTCATATGTGTGTATTTCCCAAAGCACAGTCTCTAGTATTTGAAATGCGTGTTTTGCAAATTTGAGGTTTGATGGAATCGATAGAGGAGGTCACCAGTTAGTTGGCGCGCCCCCTGTGGCCGTAGATACATATATCCGCCACAACTATTCGATTAGTAAAATAACTACATATTCAGATCCGATTTTTATAGGATCATAACAGTAATCCACGTGCCAAATTTGAGCGTTCTAGCTTTAAAACTGTATAAGATACAGTTTCACCCGATTTGCGGCGCCCCCAATGGGCGTGTATATATCCGCCATAGCTTTTTGATCTTGGGATGTCGAAACGAGTGTTCATTCTAAATCTCAACCCTCTAGCTCTGTTTTTCTGAAATATGTATTTTACACGCCCCAAGTGGGCTTATATTGTGTATTATGTGAAATAATTTCTTAAAATTTAACGACAGCGTTGTGGCGCCGTCGCCTAGTGTAGTCCAGGCAGTGATGTCATTTCAGCTTTTTACCCGTCAGATATGGCTGTTTTGAAAATGCGATTGCGGGATAAGCGAGAATTCTAGCTTTTTTAGCAAATGTCAATTTTTTTTTTTTATACCCTGAACCCATTGAAAATGGGAAAATCAGGTATAATGTTTTTGTTGAAATGTATGTAACAGGGAGAAGGAGGCGTGGCAGACCCCATAAAGTATATATATTCTTGATCAGGATGACAAGCCGAGTTGATATAGCCATGTCCGTCTGTCAGTCTGTCTGTCCGTATGTATGAACGCGTCGTTCTCAGAACCTATAAGAGCTAGAGTCTTGAAATTTTTTATGTAGGTTCCTGTATAGCACGAAAAGATCGAGTTTGTTAAAAAAAAATCGATAACTGTCTTAATTTTAATGTTTTCGATTAAAAACTAAATCGATGCTCAGTTATATAATTCTATATAATTCATCTCTATAGCTAGAGACTCCAAATTTTGCATTTAGTGTTATGTGAGCTTTATACAATTTCGGTTTTTGTTAAATTTTGGATGCCACGCCCCCTTCGCCTCAAATTTGTAACTCCCGTATATCAAATACTAGAGACTTGTGCTTTGGCACATACATACATATGGATGACATGATCACGCCCAACAAGTTTGATCAAAATCGTTACTCTAGAAAAACAGTTATTAAACATTTAATTTCCCATAGCATTGCCATACAAAGAGAAGCCCAAGAACAGCTGACGCACCGACTTGCGCTTGTGTGTGGTTGCGCCTGTGTATGTGTGTGTATGTTTTGCTTGTAATGAACGTACATATGCATGTGTATAGAACAGAATCAAAGAATGCTTGGAATAGCGGATCTTCGCTGGGTTTAGGGTATACCCAAATCGAGCGGTCTCGACTAGAGTTTTCTTACTTGTTTAATGATACTTTTTCTCAATTTTATGAGTTGATTCTATCACGTTTGATGATTGAAATGGTAAAAGAAAGAAAGAGCTCAATAGAAAACATAAATGAAGACAGAAAGGGTCTCTTGCTCATAACGAGAGAGAGAGTATGAACTTTTTCGGATATGCACGCAACGAGAGCGCAACAAAAAAAAACGGATGACAGGTATTTTCGAGCTATGATTTTTATTGGTAAATGATCGACATTTACTTCTGTCGAATCATTTTCCTCAAAAATGTATGCAAATTGGCGCGTCTTCTATCGCTAACATTCGATTACCAAGCAATACAAAAATTGACGATGCCGAAAGAAGTATGCAAACAAAAAATGCGAGGTGTGTAGCTGTGTAGCAAAGAATTTTGGGAGTGGTTGACTAAGGATTCTACAGAATTAACACTGGCGTATTGCAATTAGTGCAGCATTACTGATAACATAAATACATGATGAATATGAGTGAATTTCTTGTTTCATATGTCTTTATTAATAAAAAAAAAAAAAACACTGATTTATAAAAATTAGCTGTTTTTTCAGCTTTTTTTCCAGCATAGATCGATACGAGATCTGTTATGCAGAAGAGTTAGTTGAATACAGATAGTTGCACGCGCCGGTTGGAATTCGCTTCACTCGCAAAGTTTATTAAATCAATATGGCACACCAGCCACAAGTAAATGATGAATCTCCGACATATGTATGTATATACATATGGACATAAATGTGAAAATTTTAAAGCTTTTACGCAAGCAGAGCTTTCCAGTCGTCTTACTTGTCAAATATGACATTTGCTGTCGTTCATAAAATAGGCGCCACACAGATTGGCATTATTTTTATACCCTGAACCCAATTGAAAATGGGAAAAAAGGGTACAATGTTTTTGTGAAAATGTATGTAATAGGTAGAAGGAGGCGTGGTAGACACCATAAAGTATATATGTATATTCTTAACCAGGGAGAGAAGCCGAGTCGATTTAGCCCTATCCGCCTGCCTGTCTGTCCGTCCGTCCGTCCTTCTGTTCGTATGTTTAAACGCGTCGATCTCAGAACATCTGAGAGCTATAGACTTCCAATTTCGAGGTTCGTGTATAGCACGAAAGGGCACGAGTTTGTTTCAAATAATCGATAACTATCATCACTTTAATGTTATTCACTTGAGACTAAAAAAAAAAAAAAAAAAAAAAAAAAAAAAAAACAAGTAAGAGTGCTCTAGTCGAGACTGCTCGACAAAGAGATCCCCTGAACCCTGCGAAGAACTGCGATTCCTAAGAGCCGCTAACATTCTCCGTTACTTTTATATGTATGTACATCTGTAGCAAGCAATACATACACACACACAGACGCACGCACAAGAACACACACACAGACGCACGCACCAACACACAATCTGCTAACTGTGCATTATGACTCATCAGCTTCGCTGCTGCTGCAAGACGCCGATAATATGAGATATTAAATGTTTAATAACTTTTTTTCTAGTCGAACGATTTTGATCAAATTTGTGGGGCGTGATCATGACATTCATATGTGTGTATGTGCCAAAGCACAAGTCTCTAGTACTTGAAATACGTGATTTAGCAATTTGAGGCGAAGGGGCAATTTGAGGGCGTGGCATCCAAAATTTAACAAAAACCGAAATTGCAGAAGGCTCAAATAACACTAAATGCAAAATTTGAATACTCTAGCTAGAAAGATGAATTAAATAGAATTTTATAACTAAATGAAGATATCGGTTTTTGATCGATAACATTAAAACGATTATAGTTATCGAATATTTGAAACAAACTCGATCGAATCGTACTATACACGAACTTCCAAAAAATTTGAAGTCTCTAGCTCTTATATCTTCTGAGATCGACGCGTTCAAACATACGGACAGACGGACAGACGGACAGACGGACAGACAGACAGACGGACAGGGCTCAATCGACTCGGCTTCTCTCCCTGATCAAGAATATATATACTTTGTGGGGTCTGCCACGCCTCCTTCTGCCTGTTACATACATTTTCACAAAACCATTATACCCTTTTTTCCCATTTTCAATGGGTTCAGGGTATAAAAACAACTTTAATGTTATCGATTAAAAACGATATCTTCATTTAGTTATAAAATTCTATCTAATTCATCTTTATAGCTAGAGTCTTACATTTTGCATTAAGTGTTATTTGAGCCTTCGGCAATTTCTGTTTTTGTTAATTTTTGTATGCCACGCCCCCTTCGCCTCAAATTTGTAAGTCCCGTATTTCAATGACATGATTTGAATGACATGATTCTTCTAGAAAAAAAGTTATTAAACATTTAATTTCCCATAGCATTGGCATACAAATAGCAGCCAAAGCACAGCTGACGCATCGACTTGAGCTTGTGCGTGAGAGCGCCTGTGCGTGTGTGTGAATGTTTTGCTTGTAATGAGCGGTTCTTTGCAGGGTTCAGGGTATCCCCTAGTCGAGCGGTCTCGACTAGAGTTTTCTTACTTGTTTGTCTTGCCAGATAGAATGGGAACTTACACCAAGCGATTCGCAAATATTACTACATTTGCTTGTTTATTTATTATTAAAAACTAAATAATTATTATTTATTAAACATTAAATTTGCTTTCATGAATTAATTTAATTTGAGAGAGAGCACATGCATGCATTTATGTATGCCACTTGAGTGGCGCCAAAAAGACGCATCGCACAACGCAATTGTGAGCGATAGAAGAAAATTCACAAAGACAAAAATAATCAGCATTTACAATAACGATGAGTGCAGCAGCTAAAATTGCAATAGCAAAAGCAAAAACATGTAAGGAAGCTTTAGTTGTGGGTACCTGACTTCCTTGAACACAGACTGATCTCCGTTTTTAAACATACTCCATAGTTTATATCTAGCATTAACGTAGACAAAGTAAAAACTAATTTTCGAACTAGCACTTTTACAATCAATACTTTTTTATCATTCATATGTACATACATACATTTGTGTGTATTTGTCAAAGCAAGTCTCTAGTATTTGAAATACGCGCTATGCAAATTGAGCCGAAGGGGGCGAGACATTTAAAAAAAAAACAAAGGTGAATTAAATAGAACTTCAAAATTGAATTTTTGATTTTGGTTTTGAATCGATAAAATGAAAACGAAAAAGTAATCAAGAATATATGTATGTATATACTTTGTGGAGTCTGTCATGACTCTTCCTGCCTGTTACATACATTTTCACAAACACATTATACCCTGATTTTCCATTTTCGATCGGTTGAGGGTATAAATAGTTGTTAAGTATTTCCATAAGTTCAGTTTTAAAGTGTTTCACATTTGCTCTGTGAGCTCAAATGTACACAATTACGAACACACACCAACACTGAGGCAGACAAAATCACTAAAGCAAAAGTCAGCAGCAATAACAACAGCAAAATAAAGTGCGACATACAAAAGAACCTAATCAAGAGCTAAAACGTCGCAAATGAAGCAATAAACAAGCCACAATAAAAAGAAAATGTTTTTTTTTTTCGTTCGCAAGACAAAAGGAAATAAGAGCAGTCCGCTCTCAAGCTGCTGCTACCTCAAGCAGTCTCTCTCGGGCTATCAGTTTCACTCACAGACACCTACACACACCGCTAAACATAAAACATAAAGAGACAGACAAACAGACGAAACTTAAATTAACATGAAAATCAACAGCGCCCGCATCCTAGAACGAGCTGGTAGGAGCATGACAAAGCAGAAAGAAACTGAAAGAATGAACATAGGAAAATACCTAAGCTGATGCGTCCGTGGTTTTTCAATGTTCAGTCTATATATATATATATATATATATATATATATATATATATATATATATATATATATATATATATTTACACATTTTGCTTTTTTTAAACTTCCAACTAAAACCAATTGTTGTTGCAGCAATTATTTATAAATCTTCTTCCATTTTGACAAATTTTTCCCTAACTCTTTTACTTTTGCAATTTTACTTCTATATATATATATATATATTTACACATTTTGCTTTTTTTTAAACTTCCAACTAAAACCAATTGTTGTTGCAGCAATTATTTATAAATCTTCTTCCATTTTGACAAATTTTTCCCTAACTCTTTTACTTTTGCAATTTTACTTCTAGACTTTATAACAAGTCACTATTAGCTTTTCATACTTTTTTCACGAAGTGAAATAAGCAGATTGGGTTTGTGCAATCCATCATGCTGTCCGTCCGTCTGTCCGTATAAACGCAAACCATTTCTACGCTAATGAATATATAATAATAATGAATATATAATAATAATGAATATATAATAATAATGAATATATAATAATAATGAATATATAATAATATATAATATAATGGATATATTTACGCCCATTGGGGGCGCGGCAAATCGGGTCAAACTGTATCTTCTACAGTTCTACAGCTAGAACCCCCAAATTTGGCACATGGGTTACTGGTATGATCCCACTTTCTAAAAATACCCTGTAATTTTCGCATTTTTGGAATGTTAGCATCCAAAACTTACAGTTATATTCCTAAGCACCCACTCTGTGAGCATGGTGGAGTGGCAAATCAAAACTGAACAAGTAAGAAATCTCTAGTCGTGACTAGGGATACCCTGAACCCTGCGAAGAACCGCTATTCCGTGCATTCTCCGTTTCTTTTATATTCAAACATATGTATATGTATGTACATTACAAGCACACACACACGCGCAGGCGTAAGCACGCACAAGCGCATGTCGCTGCGTCAGCTGTACTTGAGCTTCTATTTGTTTGACAATGTTATGGGAAATTAAATGTTTAATAACTTTTTTGTAGACGACCGTTTTGCAGGGCGTGATCATGTCATCCATATGTATGCATGTGCCGAAGCACAAGTCTCTAGTACTTGAAAAAATGTAATAAAATACGTTGATCAAAACCTGAAAATTTCATTCAAATCCATTAATTCGCGCAGAAGTTATTAAACAAAACCAATCGGCAAACACGTGACCAGCAGCTCAAAGCATACTGTTTTCCTATACGTGTGCACACATACACATACACATACACATACACATACACATACACATACACATACACATACACATACACATACACATACACATACACATACACATACACATACACATACACAACACATACACACATACACATACACATACACATACACATACACATACACATACACATACACCCTACCATACACATACACATACACATACACATACACATACACATACACATACACATACACATACACATACACATACACATACACATACACATACACATACACATACACATACACATACACATACACATACACATACACATACACATACACATACACATACACATACACATACACATACACATACACATACACATACACATACACATACACATACACATACACATACACATACACATACACATACACACACAACATGGATGGGGCTATATATAGATGGCGCTATTGGGTAAACAATTGAAAATGAATTGAATTTAATTTAATTTTCTGTTCGTTTATACTAAATGCTAACTTTGCAGTATTTTTAAAAACGCAGATAGCACGGGGTTCAGGGCATCTCCTAGTCGGGACGCCCGACGAGAGCGAATATGTGCGCCGACATGAAAAAATTGAGTGAGGGGAAGTAGAAGAGAAGAGCAGATAAACAAATAAGAAAACTCTAGTCGAGACCGCTCAACTAGAGGATACGCTGAACCCTGCGAAGAACCGCTATTCGACTCGGCTTGTCTCCCTGATCAAGAATGTATATTACATACATTTCAACAAAACCATTATACCCTGGGTTTAGGGTATAACAAAAATAATAAGAGTGATCTAGGCGAGCAGTCTCGACTACGAAATCCCCTGCACCCTGCGAAGAACAGCAATTCATGAACCGCCAACATTCTTCGTTTCTTTTATATGAATGTATGTACATATGTACATATATACCTTACAATCAACATATATACACACACAGACGCACGCACAAGTAAACGCTTTGCTAATAACGCAGACTGCGCTTGAGCTGAAGACTACGTTATGAGAAGTTAAATGCCTAATAACTTTGTTCTTAGTCGAACGGTTTTTGATAAAACTTTCAGAACGTGATCATGTCATTCATATGAGTATATTTGCCAAAGCAGAAGTCTCTAGTATTTGAAGTGCGTTCTTCGCAAATTTAGGGGGCGTGGCATCAAACACACTTAAAACTAAGGTGAATTAGATAGAATTTTATTACTGAATAACGATTTCGCTTTTTTACGAAAAACATTAAAACTAAGAAAGTTATCGATTTTTTAAACATACTCGATTTTTGTGTGCTATAATCGAACCTTCTGAGATCGACGCGTTCATACATACGGACAGGCCGACAGAACTAAATCGACTCGGATTGTCTGTTACATATATTTCAACAAAAACATTATACCCTGATTTCTCATTTTCAATGGGTTCAGGGTATAAAAACACAACTAACGTATTCTGTCTCTGTCACATACTCTTTCTCTTATAATAAACACTATACAGTGACTGCTTCGGCACGCATAACACAATGATAATTAACCACTCCGACAACAGTAAGCCTTTAGAGAACTTCTAACATTCCAAGTGTCCAAGTTCCACATTTACAGTTGTTGCAACATCAAGCTTCGAGTGAGACGAAGACGCCTCTGTCTAGCGCCAAATGCACCCTACATTGACAGCTGCTCCTCTCCTCGCGACTAACATAATGCTTTTGTTTATAGTTGTGCTGCAAAGCACGACGAACGTGGTATAAAAATAAAACATGAAGATCAGCAGACATGCCGTTGAATGCTGAGGCGAAAGATTTACATAGATCGCACATTTTATGTCACATGAAGAGTCGCAACAGCATCAACTACAACGCGGCGAGCTAACGAGTGTGAGTGCCGTCTAAATTTAAATGTCTGTGCGTTTCACTTGCAAGACTAAAATAAATATATATAAGTAGAACTAAACGTAAACAACGCAAAGAATATACAACAAAAACTTAAAGAATTAAAATAAGCATGTAAGAATGTTATAGACCGTCACGACCAACTGCTGAATACTCGTTCACGCTCTAAAAGTTACATTACCTAAAAAATCAATATTTTCAGATATTTAGATATATGTCTATCCTTGAAAAACTGTATCACTTTGATCCAATCCAATTCCAAGAGGAGCTCTGCAGTCACTTAACTATTTCTATGTGTACCTGTAGAGAAGGCAACAGTGGTATATATAGAATACTATTCTATTTTTAAGAAATCTTCTTAAGAAATATATATTCAAAATTTTAAGTCGGACCAATCGACTGCGCAAAAGCCAATTCACTTCATGAACAATAATAACAAGTAAGAAAACTCTAGTCGGGGGTCTCGACTAGGAGATACCCTAAACCCCGCGCTATCTGCGTTTTTTTAAATACTGCATAATTAGAATTTCGTATAAGCGCACAGAAAACTAAATTCAATTAATTTGCAATTGTTTAGCCAATAGCGCCATCTATGGTTCGATAGAATAACGCCATCCATGTTATGATTTATTGAACAGCTGATAATTAGCAAATCATAGCACCATCTATTGGAAATATATACACTAAAACTTGCGGGTTTTAGAAGTTGCTAGATGCACGCAGCTCAATGTGTATGTGTGTATGTGTGCACATGTATAGGAAAACAGTTTGCTTTGCTTTGCTGGTCACGTGCTTGGCCGATTGGCCAAACGTTTTGTTTAATAACTTCTGCGCGAATTAATGGATTTGAATGAAATTTTCATCTTATGTTCAACATATTTTATTACATTTTTTCCAATTTTTAAAAATGTAAACCCATTCATTTACTGGCTTTGAGTGCAACTAACCTCAATTTAAATATTTGGGGAAATTTGGAGCCGGTATCCAAAATTTAACAAAAATCAAAATTAGAGAAAATAAATAATAATAAATATAAAACTTACAAAAAAATTTGGGGACTCTAGCTATAAAGACGTGGGAGATATAATTTTATAACTAACATTCGATAATGTTTTTAATCGATAACAAAAAAATTAAAATAGTTATCGACTTTTTTAACAAACTCGATCTTTTCGTGCTATTCACGGACCTACATAAAAATTTCAAGTCTGCAGCTCTTATAGGTTCTGAGAACGACGCGTTCATACATACGGACAGACAGACGGACAGACGGACATGGCTATATCAACTCGGCTTGTCATCCTGATCAAGAATATATATACTTTATGGGGTCTGCCACTCCTCCTTCTGCCTGTTACACACATACGCCCTCCAACAAAAACATTATACCCTGATTTCCCATTTTCAATGGGTTCAGGGTATAAAAAAAACATGTAAGAAAACTCAAGTCGAGACCGCACGACTAGGAGATACCCCGAACCCTTCGAACCGAGCGTTCTCCGTTTCTTTTATATATGTATGTACACTCACACAGGCGCACGCACACACAAACGCAAGTCGCTGCGTCAGCTGTTATTTGGCTGCTATTTGCATGCAAGTGTTATAGGAAATTAAATGTTTAATAACTTTTTTTGTAGACGAACAATTTTGATCAAACTTTTTGGGTGTGATCATGTCATTCATAAGCATTGATGTGCCAAAGCACATGTCTCTAGTACTTGAAATACGTGTTTTGCAAATTGGAGGCGAAGGGGGCGTGGCATCCAAAATTTAACAAAAACCGAAATTGTATAAGTCTAACATAACACTAAATGCAACATTTGAAGACTCTAGCTATAAAGATGAATTAGCCAGAGTTTTATAACTAAATGAAGACATAGGTTTTTAATCGATAGCATTAAAACGATGACAGTTATCGATTATTTGAAACAAACTCGATCGAATCGTGCTATATATGAATATCCAAAAAAAATTGAAGTCTTTAGCTCTTATAGGTTCTGAGATCGACGCGTTCACACGTACGGACGGACGGACAGGGCTAAATCGACTCGGCTTGTCTCCCTGATCAAGAATATATATATTTTATGGGGTCTTCCACGCCTCCTTCTCCCTGTTACATATATTTCAACAAAAACATTATACCCTGATTTCTCATTTTCAATGGGTTCAGGGTATAAAAAATATAAGTGGTTCTCCAACACTATATTTAAAATATGCTATAAAGTCCAATTTAACTTATATTAATTTTGTAAATTATAAGGTATAAAACAGAAACTGACTAGAATATCTTACAGAAACAAGTAAGAAAACTCTAGTCGGGGGTCCCGACTAGGAGATACTCTAAACCCCGCGCTATCTGCGTTTTTTTAAATACTGCATAATTAGCATTTCGAAAAAACGCACAGAAAACTAAATTCAATTAATTTGCAATTGTTTAGCCAATAGCGCCATCTATGGTTCGACAGAATAACGCCATCCATGTTATGATTTATTGAACAGCTGATAATTAGCAAATCATAGCACCATCTATTGGAAATATATACACTAAAACTTGCGGGTTTTAGAAGTTGCTAGATGCACGCAGCTCAATGTGTATGTGTGTATGTGTGCACATGTATAGGAAAACAGTTTGCTTTGCTTTGCTGGTCACGTGTTTGGCCGATTGGCCAAACGTTTTGTTTAATAACTTCTGCGCGAATTAATGGATTTGAATGAAATTTTCAGCTTATGTTCAACATATTTTATTACATTTTTTCCAATTTTTAAAAATGTAAACCCATTCATTTACTGGCATTGAGTGCAACTAACCTCAATTTAAATATTTGGGGAAATTTGGAGCCGGTATCCAAAATTTAAATAGATAAAATAAATATAAAGCTTACAAAAAAAATTTGGGGACTCTAGCTATAAAGACGTGGGAGATATAATTTTATAACTAGCGTTCGATAACGTTTTTAAACGATAACATAAAAATTAAAATAGTTATCGACTTGTTTTAACAAACTACAAACCTACATAGCTCTTATAGGTTCTGAGAACGACGCGTTCATACATACGGACAGACGGACATGGCTATATCAACTCGGCTTGTTACCCTGATCAAGAATATATATATTTTATGGAGTCTGCCACGCCTCCTTCTGCCTGTTACATACATTCACATTTCAACAAAAACATTATACCCTGAATTCCCATTTTCAATGGGTTCAGGGTATAAAAAGACCTCAGTCGGATAATCTAACATAGTTTTGTACTATGGGCGGTTTCTGGACTTTTATGAGCAATTAAAACATTGTTATTACTCTAGCTGGCAGCCATCAAGCAAATGACAATGAAATGCTGTTGGAGGAATTATGGCGTTTTATTGCTCTTCCCCGCTGCCGTGCTTTAGGATCTCTGTTTTGCTTTTCACTTCAGCGGGGCTCATACTCTGCAGGTCTGTTATCGAGGCTGTGCACATGCGCCTTGCTTAGAATGCGGAAATAATTCCGTCTCTTAATGTTTAATATGTACATATATATATATACAAATACATATAATAGCAGCTGGTCATGGAAACAAATTTATGACTAGTTTATAAATCTGAACGTAGTATATTTCATATATACATTTTATTTCATATGTGTTTGTGTGTGTTTATTTTAAGTTGAGTTATGAAAATAATCATCTAAGCATGTAGTATGAAAGAATTTTCAAATATAAGATAATCTAATAGAAACAGAAGTTTTTGTTGTTCTGCATTCGAAGTTCGTAGTATATTTCATATATATATTTTATTTCATATGTGTTTGTGTGTGTTTATTTTAAGTTGAGTTCATGACAATAACTCTCTCTCTCTCTCTCTCTCTCTCTCTCTCTCTCTCTCTCTCTCTCTCTCTCTCTCTCTCTCTCTCTCTCTCTCTCTCTCTCTCTCTCGCTCTCTCTCTCTCGCTCTCTCTCTCTCTCTCTCTCTCTCTCTCTCTCTCTCTCTCTCTCTCTCTCTATTTCCATGACAGCTGTTACAACCTTAACAATTTTATGGCATTTTGACTTTCTTATGGTATTGATCACATAAAGCAAATACTGTGCGTAGATTGCGACATAAGGCACTTCTGTGAAAATGTATGCAAGCGGATGAGTCATTGGTTGCCATATGAGGTCTCTTTTCATCCCACATCACATTAGCTCCCCTAGTGTCACCAATCAAGCGGACCCGCAGTTTGGGTTTTATTGTTATGAATTGCGTTAATCGTTACATTATTTCTTTTTCGTTTGTTACATCATTTGTTTGCTTACATGCATAAACAGTACATAAAAAGCCGACTGCAACACAAGTCAGTCATCAATCACAGGGCGAAAACTAATATTTATAATCAGCTGGGAGGGATATCCTTATTTGCAGCTGTTGAGCTAGTTGAGCAAGTCACTGAATGTCCTAAAGAGACTCCAATGACGGACAGACAACACGTCCTGAGGATTATAGGAAGACAGAACAAAATAGTATACTATTCGAGAGCGCTCGACTAGGGGATACCCTGGACTCTGAGAAGATCTAATCTTCTTCTTCGCTTCTTTTGCACGAACAACATTCATATTTCAAAATACCCTAAAAACTAACATTTATGATCAATTTTAATATAATATGAATTATATAAATAAAATGATGTTTATTGGGTTAGTAGCACTAAATTTTAAATTGAACAGAATTTTGAATTAGTTCTTATTATTAACAGGATTGTGTTCACAAAATATGACGGAGCTAGACCGCGAATGGCGAAGGAAGGGGTACGGCCAGATTATTTTTGACGGTATATTTCTAACGTTAAAAAGGGAAATTCGACCCAGATGTTTCCGATCTTGACGGTGTTAATACAAAATTTGCTTATTTTGCCACATAGCAGCGCAAATGTTGAGCGACTATTGTCAGAAATAAATTTAATTAAAACTACTAACCAAAGTAAGTTAAAAACGAACGGTGTACTTTACACAAAAATTGGGCTAATGGCAAACTTAGAGCCTTCTGACAACGACCTAAAATACTTTAATAAAAAAAGGTAAAAAATTTTTGTAAAAATTCTACATTTAACTTTTTTTGTTTTTAAATTAAAAAAGCCAAAGTACGTAGATCTACGTAATTAAGCAAAATTGTGTTACGGAAAACACGTAGATTTTGGAGCCAGCCTACGTCATTTTCAAATTTGGAGTTTGTATCCCTGGTTACAATGTAGCTGAAGGAATGACGGAAGAGAAAGGTAGCGGCCTCCATTTCCTATTATGTTTTCCTCTTTCTCTTCTCTCTCTCACTTCTTTGGGTCCTCATACAATCTATTCGCCACGACCGGTTTGCCTATTTGTCGTATTTCATTATAGGGAGTACCGTCGAGACACTGCCTGTCTCTGTTTCCCATTATTTTTCTTACTTTGTTGCCCTTTTGCTGTTCTCTGCGCTACATATGATGATGTTGTTTTGCTGTTCCTTTTGTCCGTTTCTCTTTAAGTTTAAGTTCCTCTTCGGTTTCACATTTTACACATTTGATATTTGATTACATGCGTTCACGTCATTCTAATGAAAGTTTGAGAACCTGTATCAAAATAAAGTATATATTAATAAAAGTAAGTAAGAAAACTCTAGTCGAGACCGCTCGACTAAGAGATCCCCTGAACCCTCCGAAGAATCGCTATTCCAAGCATTCTTTGTTTCTTTTATATACACATGCATATGTACGTTCATTACAAGCAACACATTCACACACACATACACGGGCGAACGCACACACCGGCGCAAGTCGGTGCGTCAGCTGTTCAGGAGCCTACATCAAAAAATTCAAGTCTCTAGCTCTTATAGATTCTGAGAACGAAGCGTTCATACATACGGACAGACGGACATGGCAATATCAACTCGGCTTGTCATCCTGATCAAGAATATACATATATACTTTATGGGGTCTGCCTCGCATCCTTCTGCCTGTTACATACATACACCTTTCAACAAAAACATTATGCCCTGAATTCCCATTTGCAATGGGTTCAGGGTATACAAATTCTTGTTAGAAAGATGAATTAAATAAAATTATACAACATAGTATCGATTTCGTTTTTAATCGATAACATTAATACTAAAATAGTTATAGATTTCACTCAATCTGCGCACAATATATACATAAAAAGTTTCAAGTGTAGCTCTTATAGGTTCTGCGATCGACGCGTTCATGCATACGGACGGACAGGGCTAAATCGACTCGGCTTGTCTCCCTGATAAAGAATATATATACTTTATGGGGTCTGCCACGCCTCCTTTTCCCTGTTACATACATATCAAAAAAAACATTACACCCTGATTTCCCATTTTCAATGGGTTCAGGGTATAAAGAGAGAAAAAAAATGCATTCCTTAGGGAGGCAGATGAACTGTCTGCTAGTGCATAATTTAAATATATATTATAGTATGATATACATATGTATAATGTGAAAATACTTTTCTCCTTTAAGTTGTCAATTTCGGCTTTTAATTCGCCTCACTGCAAACGGTGAGCAATGCTTTAAAATACCAGTTTTATTTCGGCCATAATAAACAACAACAAATAAACTGTTACGAGCATAGAAATACGATGGACAGTTGGGGGGGGAGCCGTAGCGAAACGGGAGAAGCACTTTGCGTCGCCTGAGAATAAAATTGTGAAGCAACAGCCTCAAATCTGGAGATGGTAGACTGATACACTGTTATTTAATTGGTTGAGATTATCTACTTTTTTTTGTCTTATTTATGTGCATAAGTAATAATTATTTATTTATTAATCATTTTTAATATTATTTTTATATACATACAATGCTCTCTGGGTATAGCGGCTCCCCTATATAGTGGACAAACCTAAATAGTGACCACAGCAATTTTCTTACGAAAAAGCAGCAAAAACACGTAAGTGTTCTAGTCAATACTGTTCGACTAGGAGATCCCCTGAACCCTGCGAAGAATCGCTATTACTTTTATATGAATCTATGTATATACATACATATGCTACATACATATAAAAGTAACGGAGAATGTTAGCGGTTCTTAGGAATCGCAGTTCTTCGCAGGGCTCAGGGGATCTTTTAGTAGAGCACTCTTACTTGTTTTATGTTATCGATTAAAAATGAAATCGACACTCAGATATTTAACTCTATATAATTAACCTTTATAGCTAGAGTCTTCAAATGTTGCATTTAGTCTTATGTGAGACTTATACAATTACGGTTTTTGTTAAATTTTGGATGCCAGACCCCCTTCGCCCCAAATTTCTAAAACACGTATTTCAATTACTAGTACAAGTACATATGAATGATATGATTACGCCCAACAAGTTTGATCAAAAACGTTCGATTACGAAAAAAGTTATTAAACATTTAATATCTCATATTATCGGCGCCTTGCAGACTGAGCTAAGTTGCTGAGTCAAAATACACAGTTAGCAGATTGTGTACTTGTGCGTGCGTTTGTGGGTACGTTTTGCTCGCTAAATACATATAAAAGTAAGTATAAAGTTCTTCGCAGGGTTCAGGGGATCTGCTAGTCGAGCAGTTCGACTAGAGCAGTCTTACTTGTTTGCATTAAAATATAGCACTGTTTAAACAAATAAAAATAGTTTTTGAACAAACAAATTTGAGTCTTGATAAAGTGCACAAGCTCGATATAAGAGACCAGGCCATGCAAAAATTAGTCCACTATACCCAGACAGCACTGTAAATTATTTATTTATATTTATGAGTAACTGCCTCATGACCCCAAGCGTGTTTTTTAAACGGAAGACAACAAATTTTATTTTTGAGCCAAACTTGGAAATTTAAACTAGAGAACACTCACATAACTACATGTCCCGTGTTTATACTATGCTTCTCAACGGTTTAATTTTCGAATGGACCGCGATATGACATCATAATAACTGTCGGCGTATAAACGTAGTAGCTTCGAGAGACACTGCAAAAATACGAGACGTGGATAAGCCCAACAACAACAACGCAAACAACTGCGAAAACGATTCATGGCGTTGGCGGGAAGAGAAGCAGCCACCAAAGCAACCCTCAAGATGACGTTGACCCCGAAAAATGGCGCAAAGCGTAATGTGAGAAGCGGCGAATGTGTATGAAAATAAAGTAAAATTTAATAGCAAAATACGGCAAGTGCGAACGAGAAAGACGCATATACAGATGAGGCACCAGACAGAGTGCCCGAGAGCATGAAATGCCGGCTCGGCGTCTGCGTTCTTAAGGATAGCCATGTAAAACGCAATACGTATAAAAACATGGAGACGACAGGACAATAAAATCCGAATGCAAACACATTTAGGCGGCGGCCAAAACAGAAAGTCTCTCTCAAAACGGGCAGGCAATGCGCATGTTCACGAAAATTAAATTTAAGATGTGTGTATGCGTGTGCACGCTGTTATAGGGGCGGAAGCTAGGCATTCAACAGCGGCGCACAATCAATAATACAAACAGCAACAACAACCAAAGCGACAGACAGTACAAACAAAAAAAATAAACCAAAATGTTCCACATGCTAGCCGCCAAATTTTGCTGTGAGTCCAGCGCCGACGTCGCAGCGCTTATGAATGAAGGCGCACGCCTGTAGCTGCCTTGCCTGTCTGTGTGCAAGACCTCTCTCTCGCGCAAAATGGTGTCGTTGGCCCCTGTCTGGGGCGCTCTGTTGTAAAAATGTGGTACAGTGACTACCAAAAAATACCAGCAAGGCGTAGTATAGTAAAAAGGCCTGAAGCAAAAGAGTGAGAGCAGGATAAACAATACATTCGCCTTCTGGTGGTGTTGTTGGTGTGGTTGTAATAAAAAATACTAAAGCGGTTTAAGTGTGGGTGTGTGTGTTTTTTTTTTTTTTTTTTTTTTTTTATATATTCATTTATTTGCTCAAATAATTAATACATTAAAATTTAGTTTAAAGTGTTTATGTGTGTATGTGTGTGTGTGTGTATGTATGTATGTATGTGTGTATGTATGTATGTATGTGTGTATGTATATATATGTATATATATATATATATATATATATATATATATATATATATATATATATATATATATATATATATATATATATATATATATATATATGTATAGTGTGTGTGTGTGTGTGTGTGTGTGTGTGTGTGTGTGTGTGTGTGTGTGTGTGTGTGTGTGTGTGTGTGTGTGTGTGTGTGTGTGTGTGTGTGTGTGTGTGTTTATGAATGTGTGTGTGTGTGTTTATGAATGTGTACATGTGTATATTGTAAGAGTAGTATTTTGGAACACGGCGCCTGGCTCTGTCTTTGCTTGGCACTTAAATGTAACAGACCATTGCGAAAATGCCTAATGAGAAGCAAATACTAACGGCAACGACATGGAAAGGGGACGAGTAGGTCTAGACATATGTACATACATCATATATGTACATCAAAAGCAGCCGCCTAATTAAAAAGCCATTAAAATGTTAAAGCCATCGCCTATGCACGGTAATCAAACATAAATTTTGCACATGACAGAGAAAGAGAGAATAGGGTACGAAAGATAGAATGAAAAAAGAGGGTAGGTGAGCGCTGAAAACAAAGCAAAAATTAATTGCATTACAAAAATGTAAACAAAACAAAAGCAAAAAAAAAACAAACTGCTCTCGATGATGTCCCCGTCTTTGTCACTCTATTGGGAACAGCATGGAATTGCGGGCTAAAAATAAACTTTGTTTGCAACACTGCTGCAATTCCCAAACAAAAAGTAAACTCACACACACACACACACACACACACACACAGAGAAAGAGAGAGAGCGAACAGAGAGTGACAGCGACGCATCAGCCCGCTCTTCTATCTATTTTTCTGCTCGCCTGAATGTTCTACTGAAGTCTCATTGTTTGGGGAGGGTTTTGAAGCCACGGCGGCGTCAGCAGTGGCACCGTCAGTGTCTGCTAAAGGGAGCGCGCAAAAATAAAGGGGAGATGGGGCATTGAGGAAGAGGAAGCAAGTAAGGCCAACCATAATAGACAGCGACAGTACGGTCGACAGCAGCGGGAGCGACGCGTCGCGACGTCCACTAATCGCTAAATTTATGAGTACAGTTAGGAAAAAGAAAACATAAAATGCCTTGCTCAATTTTTATTTTTGTTGCGAGTTAGTCAACATGCAATGGATGTGTGTGCGTTATGTCTCTGCCTATAATTAAATCTTGTACATATGTATATGCATGGATATGGGTTTTAGTTTACTTTTGCCTGATAACATGCCTCAGGACAAGACAGCGAATGTTCAAACCAAGTTAGCTTTAGCCTGCATATCATAATTCTTGACCTGATTTTTATACCGTGAACAAATTGAAAAACTAAGTACAAAATTTAAAGACTCTAGCTATAAAGATGAATTAAATTGAATTATATAACTGAGTATCGATTTCACTTTTTAATCGGTAACATTAAAACGGGAGCAGTTATCAATTTTTTTTTAAGAAACTTGATCTGCGCACGCAATGGATATACATAAAGTCTCTAGCTCTTATAGGTTCTGAGATCGACGCGTTCACACATACGGACAGACGGACGGACAGACGGACAGGGCTAAATCGACTCGGCTTGTCTCCCTGATCAAGAATATATATACTTTATGGGGTCTGCCACGCCTCCTTCTGCCTGTTACATACATACATATTTCAACAAAAACATTATACCCTGAATTCCCATTTTCAATGGGATCAGGGTACAAAAATCGACAGCTTCTTAGCCAATAACACGCCTCATAATGACATTGTGATCTTTGACCTTGTCTTTTGATGTGCCAAATTATACATATGTGTTGAAATTCATATTTTATTAACACAAAACAGCTAGATAAAGCAAAAATAACAAAAATATCAGCATGACAGCACCGGGGTTCGAGCCCACATCTCTACGCTCGCCAACGAACTTCTATCTCATTCTCAGAGTTGCCACCTCTCTCATTTTGAGAGGTGCCACCTCTGTCAATTTTGGTGAGAGTTTTTGCTAAGGTAAGGGTTTTAAGCTTCGATCCAAATTGAAATTGTCTGGCCACCTCCAATGGAAATTTATAATCGGTAGCTAATTTGAGCGGCGACAGTGGGATTTAAGATTAATTTTAAAAAAATATATATAGTGAGATAGATGCCCCTGTGGGTGCTGGGACGTGAAAAAGTATTTCGCAGTCTGTTGCGTCCGACTGCAGTTTACTTAAGTTTTCATTGCCTATCGGCAACATACAAATATACAATGAACTAAAAATAATTTAACTGTTATCAATTGCAATATTGGAAACAACAAGAGTTCCGACTTCTCATTTTATAGCGTACAAAAAAGCTGTGTTTTAAAACTGATTCTGGTGCACACAAAAATGAGTAATTGGCCATGAATAATTTTGCAAAAAACAAATACAACCATGAAAAGAAAAAACTCAATCAAAAAACAAGTAAGAAAACTCTAGTCGAGTCCGCTCGACTAGGGGTTACCCTGAACCCTGCGAAGAATACACATAAGAATATACAAATATGTTCATTACAAGCCAAACATATACACACACGCACAGGCGCACGCACACACACACGCCAGTCGGTGCGTCAGCTGTTCTTTGGCTGCTTTGCATGGCAATGCTATGGAAAATTAAATGTTTAATAACTTTTTTTCTAGAGTAACGATTTTGATCAAACTTGTTGGGCGTGATCATGTCATCTATATGTATGTATGTGCCAAGCAAAGTCTCTAGTATTTGATATACGAGAGTTACAAATTGGAGGCGAAGGGGTCGTGGCACCCAAAATTTAACAAAAACCGAAATTGCGTAAGACCCAAATAACTCTAAATGCAAAATTTGAAGACTCTAGCTAGAAAGATGAATTAGATAGAATTTTTTAGCTTAATTTAGATTTTCGTTTTTAATCGATAACAATAATACGATAACAGTTATCGAATTTCTGAAACAAACTCGATATGCGCGTCCTATACAGGGACCTACAAAAAAATTTGAAGTCTCTAGCTATTGTAAGTTCTGAGATCGACGCGTTCATACATACGGACAGACGGACAGACAGACAGACAGACGGACAGGGCTAAATCGACTCGGCTTGTCTCCCTGATCAAGAATATATATACTTTATGGGGTCTGCCACGCCTCCTTCTGCCTGTTACATACATACGCCTTCCAACAAAAACATTATACCCTGATTTCCCATTTTCAATGGGCTCAGGGTATAATAACAAATTAGGTCACTCAAGAAAGAACAAGCGAAACTAGCCGAGTGACTGAATGGTGCAGCTTCGAATGGGGCAGAGATTAGAAAGCTAAACAAATTCTTTAAAAACTTATTAACTAACATTTCAATGTGAACAGACGTCAATGCCGTCAGCAAATCGTAATTCCAAGCAATATATATGCAGCACTACATACCCACGCACACTCAATTGTGAGAGCGGGCATTGAGTTTATCTTCCTAATGTTTATAAAAATTACTATAAATAGCAGCAAACGCCAGCGCCACCGTTAAATAAGCATATATATACCCACACATATATAAACATATATATATATATACGTATATATGTATATATATGTATATATATATATATATATATATATATATATATATATATATATATATATATATATATATATGAATACATATTTTGAAAGAAAGTTAAATATTATGTTTAGCCTCTTGTCTTATTAATTAAAAGTTCTTTTTGATACAAACTTGGAACATGTGCACTGTAGGACCCAAAAATTAGTGGCCACTAAAAGAAATAAAACTAGCTGTTTAGACTAGCTTAATAAACTATATTTATACCCTGAACCCATTGAAAATGGGAAAATCAGGGTATGTTTTTGTTGAAATGTATGTAACAGGGAGAAGGAGGCGTGGCAGACCCCATAAAGTATATATATTCTTGATCAGGGAGACAAGCCGAATCGATTTAGCCCTGTCCGTCTGTCCATCCGTCCGTCCGTCTGTCTGTCAGAACCTATAAGAGCTAGAGACTTGAAATGTTTTATGTAGGTTTCTGTATAGCACGAAAAGATCGAGTTTGTTAAAAAAAATCGATAACTGTCTTAATTTTAATGTTATCGATTAAAAACGAAATCGATGCTCCGTTATATAATTATATATAATTCATCTTTATAGCTAGAGTCTTCAAATTTTGCATTTAGTGTTATGTGAGCATTACACAATTTCGGTTTTTGTTAAATTTTGGATGCCACGCCCCCTTCGTCTCAAATTTGTAAGTCCCGTATTTCAAATAATACAGACTTGTGCTTTGGCACATATATACATATAGATGACATGATGACGCCCAACAAGTTTGATCAAAATCGTTACTCTAGAAAAAAAGTTATTAAACATTTAATTTCCCATAGCATTGCCATGCAAAGCAGCCAAAGAACAGCTGACGCACCGAATGACGTTTGTGTGTGTGCGCGCCTGTGCGTGTGTGTGTAAGTTTGGCTTGTAATGAACGTACATATGTATGTGTATATAAAAGAAACAAAGAATGCTTGGAATAACGGTTCTTCATAGGGTTCAGGGCATACCCTTGTCGAGCGGTCTCGACTAGAGTTTTCTTACTTGTTTTATATATATTTTATGGTTGAAGACTTAATTAGAAATCCATAACTTCTTATTGCGGGTTCAACCTGCGTTCATTTGAAAAGTATTTCCCAACCCTATATTTTAAATTAGTTGGATGTATTCATTTTCGTCCATGATTCGATCATTCATATGGTTTTTGCAAAATACCAGACACGACACTTTATGTGAAAATGGGTCATTTTCAAGGACTTCTGATGGATTATATTGCTTATATTGCTTAACACGACAACGAACTGTAGGAGTCGTTAGATCAGATCGATGACACGCCCTCTTCGGCTCAAATTTGCAAAAATACTACAGACCTGTACTTTGAAAAATACTCACATATGAATGACAAAATCATGCTCTGAAAGTATGATTAAGAAAATCCGTCTACAAAGAAAGTTATTAATAATTAAATTTCCCATCACATGACGTCGTGCAAACCAAGCTCAGTCGATGCGTCAATTGCGCAGTAAGCAGAGAGTGTACTTATGCGTGCGTGAGTCTGCGTGTGTGTGTGTTGTGTATATAATCGTCAAAAATACATGAATTTTGGCCAAAAGTAACGGGATTCTAATTCTAATTCTCTTCTTCACATTATACTCTAAATAAAAGGTGTTCATCTTTTAATTATACTCTGAACCCATAGAAAATGGGAAATCAGGGTATAATGGTTTTGTTGAAATGTATGTAACAGACAGAAGGAGGCGTGGAAGACCCCATAAAGTATATATATTCTTGATCAGGGTGACAAGCCGAGTTGATATACCCATGCCCGTCTGTCCGTATGTATAAACGCGTCGATCGCAGGACCTATAAGGGCTAGAGACTTAAAATTGTTGTGGTAGGTCCCTGTATAGCACGAAAAGATCGAGTTTGTTCAAAAATCTATAGATATTTTAATTTTAATGTTATCGATTAAAACGAAATCGATACTCTGTTATATAATTCTGTCAAATTCATCTTTATAGCTAGAGTCTTCACATTTTAGTTTTATGTGAGACTTATACACGCCCCCATCGCCTCAAATTTGCAAAACACGTAAGTACTAGAGACTTGTGCTTTGGCACATACACCCATGATCACGCCCTGCAAGTTTGATCAAAAACGTTCGTCTACAAAAACAAATTAAACATTTAATTTTCCATAAGATTGACATACAAATAGCAGCTCAAACACAGCTGACGCAGCGACTTGCGCTGTAGTGAGTGCTGTGTGCATATGTGTTGCTTGTAATGTACATACATATGTACAGTTGCGGTCAGAAAAATAGTAGTGCGACTGAGCACCAAATGTTGGACAGCAAAACTAAGTTAAAACCCCAATTTTTTTTAAGCAAGTTGATATGAATATTAAGTTTAGCCTCTATTCTTACTAATTAAAAGGTTTTTTTGCTATAAACTTGGGACATTTGTATTTTAGGGCTTCAGAACGAAAAATTTTCAAAAATTGGCTGTTCACTAAAATAGTAGTGGCCACTAAAAAAATTAAAACAGCTGTTTAAGATAAGTTTTATTTAATATATTATGTTTTACACATATTTTATGATCGAAGAGTTCGTTATAAATTCCTAACTTTTTATAGCAGGTCCCCACATGCGTGCTATGGAGTCGATCAGGTTCTGGTACCGCTTCAGAGGAATTTGGTGCCACGCCCACTGAACTACCTGTCAAAGTCGATTTATTTTTAGTTTCCATAAGTCTCTTAACATCGCCATATAGTTTTTCGATCGGATATGGATCTGGGAGCTAAGTCGGCCAAGCCAAGACTTCGATTTTTATGGAAGCAAACCAATCTTGAGCAAAGGACTCGCATATTTTGGGCCCTAATCGGTCTAAAACGTCCATTCAAAAAATATTTCCTAACTATTATATAGTTTATAATTTAAATTAATTGGATGTACACATTTTTGTCAAATATTTGATTTATAATATGGTTTTCACATGATTCCAGCCTATGACAAGCAGTCCCATGTCATAGTGCTCGGACCCTCGGATGTGGCCGTCCACAAGAAGGCTCAAAGTTTACTTGGAATGATGTTCCATGGTTTTTAGACTCTATACGTACTCTTTAGTGTCTTTCCCTTTGGTGGCAACCAAAAAGAAGAATTTTGCTTCGCATACTGTACGGTGTCCCATTTATTGATGTACCGGATTCTGTGAACTTGCACATTGAAATTTTCGGCGGTATAGCACTTTTTTTTAAATGGGTCCTTTTCAAGGACTTCTGACGGATGAATTATATTGCTTAGGACGATAACGAACGATAACGATCCGAAATTGTTTTAATTTTTTTCATTTTTAGTTTCTTTTTCTGTAGCTAAAGGATTAATCCTAAAGTAACACACAATTGGTGGATCCAAGTTAGTTTCGAATGTGCCACCTAGTTTTTCAGGCCTCTTGTTATAGTGAATGGAGCTAAATACCATTGAAGCTGTGTATCTAACAATATTTTCAATTTTTTGTATAAGTTTTCCCTGATTTTTAGGTCTGACAGGTGAAATTCCCTATTTAGTTCAGAAATACTTCCCCCTTCCACTAAAATAAACAAAAATTTACTCAAATATAAGATGATTAATCACACTTCATGTAAATACATTTTTGTTTTAATTTGGTATTGTTATAAATTTTTTTAAATTTTTTACATCCGGCACTACTATTTTAATGAACAGCCGATTTTCGTGGCATCTAATGCAAACGTCAAAAATAAACTAATCTTGACAGAAAGTAAAGGGATTTTTTTCTAATTATCATCTTTACACTATACTCTAAATAAAAAGTGCTCATCCTTTAATTTTGCTTCAGAAAAAGTACCGTTTTAATCGATTTATGCTTTGTGTAGTACAGCACTAATATTTTTCTGACCGAAACTGGAAGAGCGGTTCTGTGCAGGGTTCAGGGTATCCCCTAGTCGAGCGGTCTCGACAAAAGTTTTCTTACTTGTTTTCCTTAAGATGAAGTACCATTTTGGTTTATGCTTTGTATAGTATAGCATGACTACTTTTCTGACCACCACTATATAAGAACAGCCTAAAATTGTTTTTATTAGTTCTGGCATGTCAAAACTCGTCATCCCAAAATCAAAAAGTGGCGGCGTGGCAAATCGGGTCAGACTGTATCTTCTACAGTTTTAAAGCTAGAACGCCCAAATTTGGCACGTGGGTTGCTGTTATGATTTTATAAAGATCGGCCAAAAAAGTTTATGGTCACGCCTGAATACATAGCGATATTACTAATTTTGTTAATTTTGAGCACTATTGGTGCTAGAAACTTGGGACTTGGTATATATACTCGGGTAAACATCCCAAAATTGAAAAGTTATGGCGGATATATCTACGCCTACAGGGGCCTGGCAACTAATATCAGCTTATATCTCCCACAGTTTTAGTGCTAGAAAATTGGATGTTAAGTTACTGGGGGTTCCCCAAAAGTTATTGTTACGCCCCAAAAGAGACTTGACGTACTAAAAAATATATTCACATTTTTTTTAATGTAAGGATCCAAACTTTACAGTTATATTCCTAAACGTCCACTCTATGAACATACCAAAAAGTGTGTCTACGCTCACTGGGGGCGTGACAAATCAAAACTGAAAAATCTACAGCTTCTGAGCCAATAATTCGCCACATAATGACATTGTGACCTTTGACCTTGTCTTTTGAGTTGCCAAATTTTATATATGTATTTAAAAGAATATTTTAGTAACACAAAATAACTAAATAAAGAAAAAACATCAAAAATATCAATATGACCGCACCGGGGTTTGAGCCCACACTTCTACACTCGCCAACGAACACCTATCTCTCAATTTTGGTGGGGCGTGTTTTTGCTAAGGTAAGGTTCTAAACTTCGATCAAAATTGAAACTGCCATGGCCACCTCCGATGAAAATTTTTATTCCAAAGGTAATTTGAACGGCGACAGTGGGATTTAAAATAAATTTTAAAATATAATGTGATAGATACCCCTGTGGGTGCTGGGGCGTGAAAAAGTATTTCGCAGTCTGTTGCGTCCGACTGCAACGTTCTTACTTATTTTTTTATTTTGGATGTCACTTCTCTGCAATAATTCGGGCATGTTGCAGCCCAAACACAGTCTGCGACAAGTGCATAGCTAGCAGAGTGCATTATTTTGTATGCGTGCGTATAAGTGTGTATGTGTTGCTTGCAATACATATGTACATAAATACCTATGTAAAACAAATATACAATGTTTGTAGTATCAGCGCTTCGCAAAGTTCAGGGTATCTCCTGCACCGACTATATACATTTTTAAATTTCAAGACCTAGCAGTGAAATGGTTTACATTCATACGCACGGACGAACATTATGACGGACTTGACAATACAAAACCAATATACTCATTTCACTTTGTTAATGAGTATAAAAATGTACCAAGACAGCAAGCAGAAGAGAAGCACTCTCCCTCTCTACTCTGAACACAATAATAGAAATGCAACCACGTGTTTTTATTGTACCAACACAAAGCAGACTCTCTCTCTCTCTCTCTCTCTCTCTCTCATACACACACCCACAAACATACACATACACGACCGTTTTAATGTACGCACACCGGCTGCTTTATGAGCGGCGTTAAAAAATAATGTATACATATGTACATATATACATGCATATGTGTGTATATATAAGCTTCACAACGTCGACACAAAACGGAATCTTTCAAAACAAGGAAAATAAATAACTGCCCAAAGCAGAATGCCGAAACCACACGCTCATAGGTAGGTAGCCGATATAAGCGCGCAGACACAGACAACATGGAATGACAGAACTGTAAGAGAAGAAGACGAAAACAAATCGTGTGCGGCTGTTCCGATGTTATTACTTCGTTAGGTTATTGTTACAGAGCCTCGCGCAGGATAAATTACAGCTGCAACAATGCACAGAAGCTTTGTCCAATCCAAGAGCAAAAAACACAACAAAATAATCCAAATGTTTCTGTATATTGTATTTGTAGACAGGCATATATATATATATATATATATATATATATATATATATATATATATATATATATATATATATATATATTTGTAATATATCTAAAAAGTATATATCTGTAAAAAGTTGTTATATTATTTTTATACCCTGAACCCATTGAAAATGGGAAAATCAGGGTATAATGTTTTTGTTTTTAATTGGCTTGCGCAGTTTTTACAAGTGATTCATTCACATCGCACACTTGGATGGCAATTAGTAGGGCGCACTTATCAAAAGTCCAAGGTGCAATTAAATAAACACTCCACTATAAAATCACACACAAACACACATAATAAATAAATATATATATATATATATATATATATATATATATATATATATATATATATATATATATATATATATATATATATATATATATATATATATATATATATATATATATATATATATATATATATGTATATATATATACGTTTTTAAAAAGCTAGCACCAATGGCTTGAACTCATCTACGTTATTTAGACAGAGACAGCGCTGACCGGCCTAGAGAGAGGCAGAGACGCCGATAACGTGGTTTTTGGATGCCCAATTTGCACTGGTCAGGATAATTTAGTTTTGTTAACAGCCATTTTCAACAAGCGTCCCAATAAATTCTACATTGATCTTGGATTCATCACAGAAGTATAAGAGCCCTATCCTGTTAAAATCAAAAAAATTCAATATGCCCTGAAGTAGTGGTGGGCATGGGTCGAAATTTTGCACCCAACCCGACCCAGCTCATGGGCCGAAGCACAAAATATTACCCGCACCCGCAAAATAGCATTTTTTTTAAACAGTACTTACATTAAATATATTTATTAAGTAATAGTAGAAATGAAAACCAAATTTTGTTTATTCTTTATCCAAATCAGCACTTACATACATTAAATATATTTACTAAGTAATAGTACGAATGAAAAAAAATGGGCTTTCTTCAAAGCAGCGCTAAAGTTACATATTTTTATACAAAGCAACTTAAGCAACTTAATTTTTTATGCAGATTCGTCAATGCGTCCGACATTTCTTTTTCCTATCTTTTTTCTTCCGGCTCTTATTTTCTTAGTGATCACGATTGTAATAAATGGTGATGATAATGGTAATTGAAACAATCGATAATCGATAGTGTACACGAAATTAAGAAAAGAAAATATTTAAATATTTTACAATTGGGTTCTCATATTTCCAAATGAATTTTCGGGTTGAGCGACCTGACCCATACACGACCGCACCCAGCCCGAAATTAGATTTTACAGCCCATACCCACGGGTATCCGACAAATACACAGCCTATGCCAACCTCTACCCAGAAGCCACTGAAAATGGGAAATCAGCTCGTATGCCTCAGAACCTGTCAGACCTAGAGACTTGAAATTTGTGTAGGTTCGTGTATAGCACGCGCAGATCGAGTTTGATTCAAAGAATCGATTATAGTTCACATTTTAATGCTATCGATTAAACTCGAAATCGATAGTCAGTTATAAAATTATATTTAATTCACCTTTGCAGCTAATTTCAAATTTTGCTTTTAGTATTATTTTAGCTCTATATAATTTAGATTTTTGTTAAATTTCAGATGGCAAAGGAGGGAGGCGAAGGGGGCAACCTCAAATTCGCTATAAAAACAAGTAAGAGTGCTCTAGTCGAGACTGCTCGACAAAGAGATCCCCTGAACCCTGCGAAGAACTTCGATTCCTAAGAGCCGCTAACATTCTCCGTTACTTTTATATGTATGTACATATGTAGCAAGCAATACACACACACACAGACGCACGCACAAGCAAATAATCTGCTAACTGTGCATTATGACTCAGCAGCTTCGCTGCTGCTGCAAGACGCCGATAATATGAGATATTAAATGTTTAATAACTTTTTTCTAGTCGAACGATTTTGATCAAATTTGTTGGGCGTGATCATGACATTCATATGTGTGTTTATGCCAAAGCACAAGTCTCCAGTACTTGAAATACGTGATTTAGCAATTTGAGGCGAAGGGGCAATTTGAGGGCGTGGCCTCCAAAATTTAACAAAAACCGAAGTTGCAGAAGGCTCAAATAACACTAAATGCAAAATTTGAAGACTCTAACTATAAAGATGAATTAAATAGAATTTTATAACTAAATGAAGATGTCGGTTTTTAATCGATAACATTAAAACGATGATAGTTATCGAATATTTGAAACAAACTCGATCGAATCGTGATATACACGAACTTCCAAAACAAATTTGAAGTCTTTAGCTCTTATATCTTTTGAGATCGACGCGTTCAAACATACGGACAGACGGACAGGGCTTAATCGACTCGGCTTCTCTCCCTGATCAAGAATATATATACTTTATGTCTGTCTACAAAAAAAGTTATTACACATTTAATATCCCATAACACAGGCAGGTTAAGCGCAGTTTCTGCGTCAACTGCACAGTTAGCAGAGTATATGCTTGTGCGTGCGTGCGTCTGCGTGTGTACATACATATCAATTTTAGCGATTCTTAGGAATAGTTCTTCGCATGATTCAGGGGATCTCCCAGTCGCGCAGTCTCTATTAGAGCATAAGGCGTATGTATGTAACAGGCAGAAGGAGGCGTGTCAGACCCCATAAAGTATATATATTCTCGATCAGGATGACAAGCCGAGTTGATATAGCCATGTCCGTCTGTCCGTCCGTCTGTCCGTATGTATGAACGCGTCGTTCTCAGAACCTATAAGAGCTAGAGACTTGAAATTTTTATGTAGGTTCCTGTATAACACGAAAATATCGAGTTTGTTTCAGGAATTCGATAACTGTTATCGTTTTATTGTTATCGATTAAAAACGAAAATCTAAATTAAGCTATAAAATTCTATCTAATTCATCTTTCTAGCTAGAGTCTTCAAATTTTGCATTTAGTGTTATTTGGGTCCCAAGCAATTTCGGTTTTTGTTAAATTTTGGATGACACGCCCCCTTCGCCTCAAATTTGTAACTCCCGTATATCAAATACTAGAGACTTGTGCTTTGGCACATACATACATATGGATTACATGATCACGCCCAACAAGTTTGATCAAAATAAAAAAAGTTATTAAGCATTTAATTTCCCATAGCATTGCCATGCAAACAGCTGCCAAAGAACAGCTGACGCACCGACTTGCGCTTGTGTGTGCGTGTGTGTGTATGTTTTGCTTGTAAAGAACGTACATATGCATGTGTATAGAAAAGAAACAAAGATGCTTGGAATAGTGGTTCTTCGCAGGGTTCAAGGTATACCCTAGTCGAGCGGTCTCGACTATAGTTTTCTTACTTGTTTAGAGTATAGTCTAAAGAAGATAATTAGAAAAATATCCCGTTACTTTCTGTCAAAATTAGTTTATTTTTGACGTTTGCATTAGATGCCACGAAAATCGGATGTTCAAAGAAATAGTAGTGCCGGATGTAAAAATTTTTTAAAAATTTATAACAATACCAAATTAAAACAGAAATGTATTTACATGAAGTGTGATTAATCATCTTATATTTGAGGAACTGAAATTATTTGGAATTGCAATATTTTTTGAAATTTTAGTGGGAGGGGGAAGCATTTCTCGACTGAGTAGGGAATTTCACATGTCAGACCTAAAAATCAGGGAAAACTTATACAAAAAATTAGAAAATATTGTTAAGATACACAGCTCCAAATGATAATTAGCGCCATTCACTATAACAAGAAGCCTGAAAAACCAGGTGGCACATTCGAAACTAACTTGGTAGTGGATCCACCAATTGTGTGTTACGGTAGGATTAATCCTTTAGCTACAGAAAAAGAAACTAAAAATGAAAAAAAAAACAATTTCGGATCGTTATCGTTCGTTATCGTCCTAAGCAATATAATTCATCCGTCAGAAGTCCTTGAAAAGGACCCATTTAAAAAAAAGTGCTATACCGCCGAAAATTTCAATGTGCAAGTTCACAGAATCCGGTACATCAATAAATGGGACACCGTACAGTATGCGAAGCAAAATTCTTCTTTTTGGTTGCCACCAAAGGGAAAGACACTAAAGAGTACGTATAGAGTCTAAAAAACCATGGAACATCATTCCAAGTAAACTTTGAGCCTTCTTGTGGACGGCCACATCCGGGGGTCCGAGCACTATGACATGGGACTGCATGTCATAGGCTGGAATCATGTGAAAACCATATTATAAATCAAATATTTGACAAAAATGCGTACATCCAATTAATTTAAACTATAGTGCTACTATATAATAGTTGGGAAATATTTTTTGAATGGACGTTTTAGACCGATTAGGGCCCAAAATATGCGAGTCCTTTGCTCAAGATTGGTTTGCTTCCATAAAAATCGAAGTCTTGGCTTGGCCGACTTAGCTCCCAGATCCATATCCGATCGAAAAACTATATGGCGATGTTAAGAGACTTATGGAAACTAAAAATAAATCGACTTTGACAGGTAGTTCAGTGGGCGTGGCACCAAATTCCTCTGAAGCGGTACCAGGACCTGATCGACTCCATAGCACGCAGGTGGGGACCTGCTATAAAAATTTAGGAATTTATAACGAACTCTTCGATCATAAAATATGTGTAAAACATAACATATTAAATAAAACTTATCTTAAACAGCTGTTTTAATTTTTTTTTTAGTGGCCACTACTATTTTAGTGAACAGCCAATTTTTGAAAATTTTTCGATCTGAAGCCCTAAAATACAAATGTCCCAAGTTTATAGCAAAAAAACCTTTTAATTAGTAAGAATAGAGGCTAAACTTAATATTCATATCAACTTGCTTAAAAAAAATTGGGGTTTTAACTTAGTTTTGCTGTCCAACATTTGGTGCTCAGTCGCACTACTATTTTTCTGACCGCAGCTGTATATATATATATATATAGTCAAGATTTTTGGAAAAGCAACAACGCAAATTGCGTAATTGATACCATTTTCGCTATATGAACGCCTCCCAAAGAGAACTGTCAACAAAAGCATGGCAAAAATGGATCTTAAATATATGAGTTCGAAAAGACATCTAAGTTCAAGGCCAAGCAACCGCAGTGTATAGCATAAGTAACAATAACAAAAAAAAAGGAGGAAAAAGATGCATATAAAAGCAGCGGCAATAACAACAGTAAAAAATATGCTTTTACCGTAACAGCGAAAAGGGTCAATGACACCTGGCAGCTTGTCTCACTGAACTAATACAAACACAGACGCAGTCACATATACTCAAACGTATATACATATACACGTATTTATTAATATATATATATAGTCATCGACTCATTTCGCTCTTTTCTCTTATTATTCAGGTTGTTATTGTTGTTTGTGCTTGCACACGCGCGCCGTTTAGACATGTGGTCAAACCATTTTTTTGTTATTGTTCCTCTTCGTACTGCTAATTAGTGTGGCCAAATTATGCGCCAAAAAATTTCCAAAAGACTTGCCACCTTATATGTATTTGATATATGTACATGGGTGTATCGGTGAGACCGCCATACATACGTCATGAAAAACTACCGATCGGTTCGGCGTTGACGTCGCTGCCAACGTCGTATAAACAATTTCCGGTTTTGCTGTACACAAAACTTGGCTGATCTCTGTTGTTTTTCAACAATTTTGTTTTTGCGGCAACTTATTTTTGTCACACACACGCACACGCACACACACACACACACACACACACACACACACACACACACACACACACACACACACACACACACACACACACACACACACACACACACACACACACACACACACACACACACACACACACAGAGAGAGAGAGAGAGAGAGAGACAAACTTGATTTAAAAATAAATAAATTACACAGAAAGCGAACGCACAAACAAAATACATTTGTATATGTACATAAATACATATATATATATATATATATATATATATATATATATATATATATATATATATATATATATATAATATATATATATATATATATATATATATATATATATATAACATTGACGAGAAAATACGCATGTTGATTTTTTCGGCAACATTCCTTATGCAGCCGCCATCAAAAATATATTATGATTAATACAACGGCATTTTGTGGCATTTTTTAATATACATACACACATACGCACACACACGTGTTGGACAAAAAAAGAGAGAGAAAACAAATACTAATACTATGGCTAAACTCACAGCAAATGGCAATGGTCGACATGCGAACGAGAGCGAGTACACAGTGGTATGCCAGCTACTGTTACGCCTTTTAATTAGCAAATACCCCCAGCGGACTCTCTCCTATTACTATTACTACTACTCTAACTACTATTACTACTATTATTATTACTACTACTACTACTACCACTACTACTACTACTACTACTACTACTACTACTACTACTACTACTACTACTACTACTACTACTACTACTACTACTACTACTACTACTACTACTACTACTGCTACTGCTACTACTACCACTACTACCACTACTACCACTACTACTACTACTATTACTACCACTACTACTACTCCTAATATTACTACTTTACTGTGTTATATGCAATATTAGTTTCTGTACAATTGCCTTGTTCTTTATGTTGACATTCGAATTTTGTTATTTTTCGCGCTGTCTACACACTTTTTTCCTACTGTACTAGCACTCTCGCACAAGTGAGTGAACAAGAAGGAGAGTTAGCGCGCATTGAGAGCATAACACAACAGCGCTGAGAGCATGGGATAGAATTGTCGAAGCGAGTTTTTTGTTTTGCTACTTTGCTCACACACATACACATTCAAATACACGCACACTAGAGACCGCCGCTGCGTTCCTCATTCACAAAACGATAGGACGTTGTTGGCAGCGGCGGCGACAGAGACGAGACAGAAGATATGATAGATATGAAACAGCAACAACAACAACGACAATACCGCATAAATTTCTGCTGCGTAGTATTTTTTCGAAGCGGTTTGTATGTATACACAGACAGAAATATCATGTATTTACCTTTTTTGAATTCTTGTAAAGCATTTTCGTTTGTTTATGTTGCACTTTGCACACGCAGATAAACACACACATGCACAATAATGCATATGTATGGAAACCTTCGCTTGTAAGGCGAATGAGGCTCACTTGTTATGTATTTTTATTTTGGTATCGATTTCAAAATAAAAAAGACGCACTTTCCTACATATATATGTAGCTTTAAATACAAATTTAATTCGCGGGCTTTGTTTTTGCGCCGCAATTTTGCAGCTCACTTTATGTACACAATTTTATTCATTTATTTTACCGTTTGTGAATTTTATTTTGCACTTCGCACACACCTTCACGCACGCACGGACGCACAAAAATATACGTTTGAATAACGTGAATTAAACTGATATACATACATACATGTGTGGCGGCACACGCATTAGTGATTTCTTAAAATCTATTCACTTTTCTGATTTGCTCATGTAGTTGACTTCTCTTTTAATTTTCATTTTTTATTTGATTTCTTGATAATCTTACACATATGTATGTACTTATATGTATGTATATACATATATTTTATATTTGTTGAGCTATTTTGTAAAACGATATTACTTGCCGCACCAAACAAAGAAGCGTTCGTGGAACCGACCACGACATCCGCACGCTCCGAATGGCAGAATACGAATGAGTGGCATAACAAATTGATTAAATACAGCGAGAGAGCGAACAAGGGAGAATGAGATTGAACAACATTCTGAGCAACACCAATGCCGAAAGAGAAATGTAACTGTCTAAACGAATGAGAGTAAGCATTAATTTGTTGACTTTTTTTTTTAATATTTATTCAATTTTTATAAATATCTTTATTATATCTTTTTTAATATCTATGTACGTAACAAAAATGTAAACAGACAAGTTCTTACAAGACACTTTGTCAAGTACTTTAAATTCATTGTACAAAAATGATGCATTTAGTATTACGTTTATAAATCATATTCGTAATTTAAATTTTCGGCTTAGTTAGTCTGTAAATAATAAAAACGAAAGTTAATCAAAACTTATTTTGCGACTTAAAACCTGGTGTATGTACATACATATATACATAAATTTATTGTACAAATAAGACACGTTTTTAGTATATTTCTTGTATCGAAATCAGTATTTTTGTGTTGCTAAGATCCGGTCACGCTGTCATGAGCACTTACGGTTTGTAGCTGAAAATAACAATTAATTTTAATTCATTTGCTTACCACAAAACGAATATTACCCTATATAATAAGGGAGCGACAGAGAATTTGATAATCGATTTACGTTTATAAGTGATATTCAATTCCATTCTCTTTTGTATGCGCTTTGTTAATGATCCTTTTTAGCCCATCTCACGCACACACACACACACACACACGCACACGCAAACGAATCAGTATACATTTGTATGTGTAATTTATGATTTTTGTGTTATGCACAATTTTTGAAGCACGCGAGAATAACACCCAAGTTTAAAAACAACAACGACAAAAAGCAACACCGAAGAATTAGCATAAACAAACTGAAAAAACGCAAAAACAACGAAACCCTTTCCACAACAGCTAAAAAAATGGCCAAAATATACGGAAAGGGTAAGAGTAAGTAAAGCCAACAAAGGCAAGAATGAAAAAAAAAAAAACATTTTTGTATTTCACTTTATTATTTCTTCAAAATTCCACATTTGCTTTGCTTTATTCCAAAATAACACTAGAAACAGGAAAAAATCTAAAAACGAACAAGAATACGGTTGAATACAATCGATAACTGTTAATTAATTTTTTTAATTGTTTAGTGGCCATCGAATCAGAGGATCAACAAAAACGTCGATGGCAAATCGAGCTGGAGTTCGTGCAGTGCCTTTCCAATCCCAATTATCTTAACTGTAAGTGAAAGAGAACACACAAGTATAATATACAAAAACGATAAATATATATATACTGCCAGCCACTTGAATAAGAACAGCCAAAAATTGTTTTTATTCGTTCTGGCATGTCAAAACTCTTTATACTATTAACTTGGGTTTAATTTATAATGAAAGTTGTATGATTTCTCATGAGAAAACATACATTAAGTTGTCAATTTATCAATTTGTTTAGTTCGGAAAAAAATAATTACAAAAAAAGTAAAAAAATCGATGTTTTTCGGTCACTTGAATAAGAACCCTTGGTAATACTGTTTAATTATTAGAAAAAATTATCAACAAAATGAGTGGCTGGCAGTGTGTATATATATATAGGCTTGTATGAACTTATTCCATTCTAGTGCTGTTTTATACCCTTTACAGTTCTCGCACAGCGTGGTTATTTTAAGGATCCATCCTTTATCAACTACCTGAAGTATCTGCAGTACTGGAAGGAGCCAGACTATGCAAAGTATCTTATGTATCCGATGTGTCTATACTTTCTCGATCTACTGCAATACGAACACTTTCGTCGTGAGATTGTCAACAATCATTGTTGCAAGTTTATCGACGATCAGGCCATACTTCAGTGGCAGCACTATACGCGTAAGCGCATTAAGTTGATCAACTCGGTCCAGGAGAATGCTGCAGCAGTTGCTGCAGCTACAAACCACCATCAACTGCAGCAGCACCAACTACAGCAGCAGCAGACCAATGGCGGAATCTTAGCGCCGAGTGAAGCGGCATCTGTTGCTGCCGCTGAGGCTGATAAACCACTGCAGCAGGCGACACTGCAAAATGGCGGCAGCTCCACCTCGCAGTCACAGCTGCAACCTCTAACGGCTAGGGAGCCAGCGCCCACTCAAACTCCGGCGTTGTCCGCGGCGCATCAGCTGCCGCAGCAAGTCAATGGACTGGCTGGCAGTGGAGCCATAAAGTTGGAATTAAATTAGCTAATAATTATGCACGAGAGTAAAAGAAACAATAAATTAGGCTAAGGCAGAACATAAGTAATCATCATTAGATTCAAAGCTAAGCTTCAAAGTAAACCGGAATTGAAACCCAATCGAAGGGTAATCCCCAAAGGAATTATAGGCTAAAGGATGTGAGCAGAGATCTGAGTAGATAGATTCGGTGACTGCTGATCAAATTTAATCATTTTTTCGGACCAGATGACACTATAATAATAACTATTAGACCAAAGTACCTATAAGGACTTCAACTAATAGAATTATGTATTTCCATTTGAACCAACGGTTTTTCATGGAGACTAGCAGACAGACCATGTATATTATGTTGAATTGATCAGAAAATCGCTTCCTGTCGCTCTCTTTCGTGTAGCTAAGGTGAACTACTATTATCTTGTTAATTGTAAATTCGTAACTTACAGGCAGCAAGGAAACTCTGGCGCAAAAGGGTCATTTCTATGGCGTTTATTTGCTGTGCAGTCGGAGTACGGACCTCCGGTATCGTGGCAAATGTTATGTAGGCTTCACGGTCAATCCCAAGCGTCGCATTAAGCAGCATAATCGTGGCTCCAGCTTTGGTGGCGCTAAGAAGACCAGCAAGAAGGGACCCTGGGAAATGGTAATGATTGTGCATGGATTTCCGAACAAGATTGTAGCGCTGCAGTTCGAATGGGCATGGCAGCAGCCAACATTGTCAACACGTCTGAAAAATTTTGCCGAGTTAAAGCGAAAGTTGCCACGCGAAACGCATTTCAGCTACAATTTTCGTATAGTCAATCGTATGTTAGGAGTAGGTCCTTGGCATCGTTTGCCACTTACAATACGCTGGCTGGAGACGGACTATGAGCGAGCTTTCGAGTTGTCGGTGCCACGACATATGCGCATAGTCAGCGGCAAATTGGCCATAACGGCTGCGCAGCGGGCTTTTCAAGAGAAACGAGCTCCAAATCCATCTACTTGGCTATCCAACTGTCATCTGTGCTTGCTGCGCATTGAGAATCCAGAGCGTTCCTTTTTCGGCTGCCTGAATGCCAGCTGTTGCTTTAGCAGCCATATGCTGTGCCTGGCAAGCTATATGCTGGGCGATCAGCCTGGGCAGTACTTACCGATTGCTGGCAGCTGCCCGTTGTGTAAAACGCAGCTCAGCTGGGCCGAGTTGATCGAGAGGAAAAGATTCGAACAGGGCGTACAGAAAGGTAAAAATAGGGATGAGGATGAGGAAGATGAGTTAACCGATTGTTCCGATATGGACAGCGATGTAGAGCAGGCCTGTGAGCTTAGTGATTAAACATTCATTCATTCATTCATGCTGTGTAATGTTTTTCAGAAGAAATAAAATTCATGTGTATCGCTTCATAGTTCCTTTAATGACATCAACTGCATCCTAATGTTGGCCAACGTGCGCTTGTAGTTGCTCAACTGCTCCATCAAATTGCGCTTCTCTAGCAAATAGTAATCCCTCGACATTTGCACATACTGTTCGCCTTTGAACTTGAAGATGGATACCTCCGATGCATCTATAAGTTGATCATCTGTAGTACGTGGCGCAGCCACCTCCTGTGGCGAAGGAGGACGCGAGCGTTTTCGAGTAGACGGCCTGAAGTTGCCCTCGACTGCATTTCACAAAGAGAATTAGTTGCGTATTAGCAAGTATAACTGAGCCACGCCTTACTTTTAGCACACATCTTGGCTTGTGGGTCATCGACTTGCGTTGTCGTTGGCTCTAGCATGACCACTTTGTCAATGCCTAAGTCATCCTCGTCCATGTTTATATAAAAGCTTTGCTGCGAGGAAGATGAAATGTCTGTGGGACTATCTTCGTCCAACTGATTTTTATTCTCACTCGAATTGATGTAATAACTTTGCTTTTCAGTCGAAGATGTCGCAACCACTTCCTGCGGATTATTATGTGCAATTTTGTTTGTTTTATGCAAAGCTTCATATGGAAAAGGCAGCGCTTCGCCCAACAAAATGCGACGGTTCTTGTTCATTGATAAATTTTTTGTATCAAAATGCTTAGAGCACATAAATAGCTGGTTGGGTCCAATATTGGGATGCACTTGCCCAAGCAGACGCCATTGTTCGGCACGCTTTGGATCTCTGGGAAATGCGAAGAGTGTCACATCGCTGCACCCTCTGTTGTCCTGGCGATGATAGAAATTATGGCAGTTCCTATAAGCGCAAAGGCGAGTGCACATTTTATTTTCAATATACGATGGTTTGATTTTTTTTAAATTCAGTTAAGTTATCTGCTGTTTGTTTTGGGGGCTTGATAATTCTTCCTCTTCTTTAGCTTTGTATACAAAACACACTTAGATTATTTTAACAACACTGGTTGCAATTCAAATTAAAACGGTTATATTTTTAACACAAAAATAAAATTGAATTTTGATAATAGTAAACTATATAGCAACTATAATTTAAATCATTAACTAGGTAGTTTCCCAAAGGTGAGCAAAAATTTAAATATACATATTTTTTCGAGATGCGACTAGAGTTGATTATTAGACTAGAGTTGTTATGTGGTTAGTGTTATTAGTTAATTGTTTCTACCGATAACGATAACTGGTTTAACACATTGAAACTAATAAAGGAACAGCGTAAATTTCAAAACATGTTAAACGATAGCCCCTTAACAAATGTTCAGTCATTTTAATTCATTAACTAATATCCGATCTTTAATTGTCAGTGCCTGACAACTATAACTGTTTCGCGCCAAAAAAAAAGTATCGATAATAGGACCGAAACAAGCGTTTTTTGCCAGTATTGACACAGCTTTAAATATCTTGGTAGGAGTAGCTGCTGCTAAAAATAATAGATTGGTTCAAAATTTTCCACAAGTTGAAAATAAATTTTTTACACTCCGCAATCTATGCAACTATGATAAGAGGCTGATTGTATTGTTTTGTAACAACAACATTCATCCACTAAAAAAAATTGTGATTTTGACAACCCGGCATTGCGTTTTCTATTGTTCTGCTCTTTTCTAAGCGGCTTCGTCGCGTGTGGATTGTGAAAATTTGGTGTTTTCTTTATAGTGTGAAAACTACAAATCGAAATGGCTGCAGACCAGGCACAGTTTCAACAGCTCCTCAACTCCTTGTTGTCCATGGACAATGATGTCCGGAAACAGGCCGAGGTAAGTTCCCAAAGCGAGAAGATGAAATTTGTTAAGACAACTGCGCAATATTAAATGTGTTCCGCATATAGTATAATGAGCCACATTTAGAGTAGCACCACGCGACGGTTATATACATATTTGAAAATTTGATATGCTAAATTTTAGGTATGTATGTAAAGATTTTCCTAAATCATCGCCATCGTGCATTCTATTTCAAAAGCGCACAAAACGTGTTTTTGGCTTTCCCTTTTAGCTACGCCATTCACATGCCGTTCACATTTGTGTGACTGTTTCTGTCTGGATGCGCGTGTGTGTGTGTGAGTGTTTGCGTATGTGTGGGCATATGCGAAGCAAAAAAACCATTTGTACAATTCGTATGAAGCCATAATATATAATATGTATATTTTTGACATTTTTTTTGGGCTGCCAGCGCCTTAAAATGAATTCGCACACAAGCACACATGCAAAACGGAAACAAAGCGCAGGTGCAAAAAAGTATTTTTTATTGTTGCTAAAGATGACGCATGGTGGTAATGGCAACACAATCTGACTTATTTGTTCTTGTTGTTGGCTTCAATTAAAAACTTGCTGATAGTCCCTGCAGTCTACACGCATAACAGTTGTGGACCTTGGTGCCGCCCGCACCACACACAACACACTGCTTAGTACTGCATCTATTCACTGGCAGACATTCGCATGCATATGTATTTATGTATCTATGTATGTATGCACATTCCAGCACATTGCACAAGACACATGTTGGCAGCAGCTATAGCATATCATTGAATGCCGCTGGGTATTTTAAATCGCTCGATGTTCTCTTTATCATTTAAATGAGAAAAGTGCGTTTCCTTTAGCAAGAAACCTAAACTCAGACATTTCATGGCTAATTAAAAAAAAATTAATAAATAAATTAATAAATATATTATGATTTTTGTTTTGTATATATGTTGTCTAGGATGCGTATAACAATTTGTCGCGCGAGTTGAAAGTAACACATCTACTGGGCAACATTCACAATGGCCAACAATCGGAGGAAGCTCGTCAAATGGCTGCCGTTTTGCTGCGTCGCCTCTTCACATCAGATTTTTTGGAGTTCTACAAGGAGGTAAATTAACAAAATGTTATTCTGAGGCACCGTTCTGAAATAATAATAAAATATCTTGCAGCTGCCCGTAGACTCGCAAAATCAACTGCTGCAACAGATTCTGATGGCCGTGCAACAGGATGTGACGCCGCAATTGCGTCGCAAGATTTGCGAAGTAATTGCCGAGGTAGCACGCAATTTAATAGACGAGGATGGCAACAATCAGTGGCCGGATATTCTACAATTTCTTTTCCAATGCGCCAATTCGCCAACACCGCAGCTGCAAGAGTCGGCACTGCGCATCTTTAGCAGTGTGCCCTCCATCTTTGGTAATCAGGAGGCGCAATATATTGACCTGATCAAACAAATGCTGGCTAAGAGCATGGAAAATACTGGCGACGCCGAAGTGCGTGTACAGGCCGTTCGCGCCATTGGCGCCTTCATACTTTACCACGACAAGGAGAAGGAGGTGACCATATACAAGCACTTTGCTGACTTGCTGCCACGTATGATTGTCATCACGGGCGAAACGATTGAAGGACAGGACGATCAGAGTTTGCTGAAGCTGCTCATTGACATGACCGAAAATTGTCCGAAGTATCTGCGACCACAGTTGGAGTACATATTTGAGATGTGCATGAAAGTGTTTAGCTCGCAGGACTTTGAGGATAGCTGGCGTCATTTGGTGTTGGAGGTGATGGTCTCTCTTGCAGAGAACGCGCCTGCAATGGTGCGCAAGCGTGCGGAAAAATATATTGTTGCACTCATTCCACTCGTGCTGCAAATGATGACGGATCTGGATGAGGATGAGGATTGGGCAACGGCCGATGTCGTCAACGAGGATGATCATAGCGATAATAATGTTATTGCTGAATCTTCGCTGGACAGATTGGCATGCGGCTTGGGTGGCAAAATGGTTTTGCCCCATGTTATGAACGCTTTGCCCGGCATGTTAAATCATGCCGACTGGAAGCATCGGTTTGCTGCTCTGATGGCCATCTCTGCTATTGGCGAAGGCTGTCATAAGCAAATGGAGACGATACTAGATCAGGTAATGTCTGGTGTTCTTAACTATTTACGTGATCCCCATCCTCGCGTGCGGTATGCTGCTTGTAACGCAATCGGACAGATGTCCACAGATTTCGCGCCCACATTTGAGAAGAAGTTCCATGAGCAGGTGAGCAAGTCAATTAACTGGAAATGGATTCTTTATAAAATAATTGTATTTTGCATTTAATCAGGTGGTTCCTGGCTTGCTACTGTTGCTTGAAGATGAGCAAAATCCCCGTGTGCAGGCCCATGCTGGCGCCGCTTTGGTCAATTTTAGTGAGGATTGTCCCAAAAATATATTGACACGCTATCTGGACGCAATCATGGCCAAGCTGGAGCATATTCTCAATTCCAAATTTAAAGAGCTAGTCGAAAAAGGCAACAAACTAGTGTTGGAGCAAGTAGTGACCACCATTGCATCCGTGGCAGATACGTGTGAGCATGAATTTGTCGCCTATTACGATCGATTGATGCCCTGCCTCAAGTTTATCATTCAGAATGCTAACTCGGAGGATTTGCGCATGTTGCGTGGCAAAACAATTGAGTGTGTGAGTCTTATTGGGCTTGCAGTAGGACGTGAGAAATTCATTGGAGATGCCGGCGAAGTAATGGACATGCTTTTAAAGACCCACACCGAGGGCGATTTGCCTGATGATGATCCGCAGACATCTTATTTAATAACCGCTTGGGCACGCATGTGTAAGATATTGGGCAAACAATTTGAGCAGTACTTGCCTCTCGTCATGGGCCCAGTGATGCGTACTGCGGGCATGAAGCCAGAGGTGGCCTTGCTAGACAACGATGAGGTGGAGGATATTGAAGGCGATGTGGAATGGTCTTTTATTACACTAGGCGAACAGCAAAACTTTGCCATACGTACTGCTGGAATGGAAGATAAAGCTTCGGCCTGCGAGATGCTCGTTTGTTATGCACGTGAATTGAAGGACGGCTTTGCCGAATATGCTGAGGAGGTTCTTCGACTAATGCTGCCGCTGCTCAAGTTCTATTTCCATGATGGTGTCCGTTCAGCTGCTGCTGAATCATTGCCCTATTTGCTCGACTGCGCTAAGATAAAGGGTCCGAACTATTTGGAGGGCATGTGGCTTTACATTTGTCCCGAATTGATTAAGGTAATTAATACCGAGCCGGAACCGGATGTACAATCCGAACTGCTCAACGCACTGGCAAAGTGTATCGAAACTCTCGGTCCTAACTGTCTTAATGATGAAGCCATGAAGCAGGTGCTCGAGATAATCAATAAATATGTTCTTGAGCATTTTGAGCGTGCGGATAAGCGTTTGGCTGCCCGCAATGAAGAAGATTACGATGATGGTGTTGAGGAAGAGCTAGCTGAACAGGATGATACCGATATCTATATACTGTCGAAGGTGGTGGATATCATACATGCTCTGTTCCTGACAAACAAAGCGCAATTTCTGCCCGCTTTTGATCAGGTGGCACCGCATTTTGTTAAACTCCTTGATCCCAACCGTCCGTTCGCCGATCGTCAATGGGGCGTATGCGTATTCGATGATTTAATTGGTATTTGTATATATTAACTAATAAGTAGACATCTTGGCTGATTGTTATTTCTATATTACATTTAGAGTTCTGTGGTCCCGCATGCACGCCGTATCAACAAATTTTTACGCCCGCCTTGCTCCAATATGTGCTAGATAAATCTCCGGATGTACGCCAAGCAGCAGCCTATGGCTGTGGCGTTTTGGGTCAGTTTGGTGGCGATCAGTTTGCCCATACATGTGCACAGATCATTCCGTTGCTGGTGCAGATTATCAACGATCCCCGCGCACGCGAAATCGAGAATATAAATGCGACGGAGAATGCTATTTCGGCATTTGCCAAAATACTTAAATACAATAAGTCAGCATTAACTAATCTCGATGAGCTGATAGTTGCTTGGTTCTCGTGGCTGCCCATTTCTGAAGACCCCGAGGAGGCTGTCCACATCTATGGCTACCTCTGCGATCTAATTGAGGGAAATCATCCAGCTATTTTGGGCGCTAATAATTGTAATCTGCCACGCATCGTTTCCATCATTGCAGATTCCTTTTGCAGAAATGTGTTGGAAGCTAAGAGCGTACCAGGTACCCGCATGCTAACCATTGTTAAGCAAATCGAATCCAACCCGGATGTCATGCAGGCCTGTGCCAGCACCTTGACTCCCGAACAGCAGCAGGCGTTGCAGGATGCCTATCGGGAGTTGGCTACTGTGCCATCAACCTAATAAACTAAGTTGAGAGAGGACTCCAATTTATAGAAGCTCCAGCACAGCTCAATGCATTGATTGAAAACATATATATATAAAGAAAAACCCAACAAAAAACTGTAGGATTTATGAAAACGTATTTAAATTCAAAGATTCAAAGTGTTAACGAAAAAGAATCAGAAAAGCGGAAAACCTTTTTTTTTCGGTATTTCTCAAACATTTGTGCGAGAAAATTCCCAAATGCTATACAAATTTATATATTATTATATATTATATATGTGATTTTAATTGAAACTCGTCTCCCGCTCCCGTAAGAGAGCGTCTTTGGAAGGAAACCCAAGAAAAAAAATAAAGTAGAAGTCTTCTCTTGAGAATTTGATATATTGAATCGCAAATTGTTTATCAAATTCCATTAGATTATTTTCGTAATAAAATATGAAAACGTTTTCATATGTTATACAAATAATAACAGATAAACGGCAGTTCCCAAATCGTGCTCCGAAGGATTTGTCATCCCAAAACGAACGAAACTTCTAAAACTAAATATTTAAAAATGTGTATTTTAAATTAATAAACAAAGTCTAAAAACAAATATTTGAATTTGAGCACATATAAATTGAAAAGAGATATTTTAAATTATGCATGTGGTACATTTTTTCCAGCATAAATCCGGAGTAAACTAATTGTTTTCCAAGAAAATGAATTGTGAAACAAAATTAATTTTCTTTGCCAGAGGAACTACAAAAAAGGCCTTGTGTCGTATTTATATTTCATTTTCAAATTTTCCGCAAGTTGTTTGGCTTCCGTTATAAAAACTGTAAGCTACGTAGCGACAGACTGGCGAGACTTGGTCGTACGGCAGATTGCTGGACGACATGTTGAAACGTGCAACAGCTATTGCATCACCAACAAGAACATAAACAGCAATTAAAAAAAAAAAACGAACAGAAACGTGCGCACTGCGCACTGAAAGGAACGCTCCTTACCTCCTCGAATTTCTTATACGTAATATACGATGTGATTATTAATGGCTGCAGCAAGTAGCTAACTTGCCAATGCAAAATACATACGTGTCTGAATATTTGTAGCTCGGGCATTGTTGACAGCAGCAAAGCTCTAAATTTGTGCAGTCGGAAGAGAAGAAAAATCGTCGGCGTCGATTAGTCTGCAACGGTGCATCTCTGTCTCGCTCATTGGAAAGGACCCTCTTGCAGCTACAACTGGAAAAAGTAAAAGTATATTGGCTGCAACAAGTGCGAAGGGCGCTTACGGATTTGGTATTATCTAAGCATTTCCGGGGAGTGCAGTTTGAGCTCGTCACACGATTCTGAACTGTCGGCTTAGTCTGGGCTTAGATTTGCAAAGCCCCTGTGCGCCATGTCCACAGAAACGGAATTCTTGGATGCGTACGAGAGAATCAAGCTCTCCTATAAAGCAGCCATGACACAGGAGGGTCTGGCTCTAAGCTTTAACGAAGTGGAATCGGTGGCGGAAGCTATCGTTGCCCATGAGCAGGCGCTGCTAATGATTGAGGAGACATTTACTATCCCCGTGGGGCTGCCAGATGACATCGACGCAGTGCAGCAGCAGTGGAACGATGCATGCGCGATGATACAAAAGTTGAAGAGCGCTAAGATAGATCTGAGTTATCGATTAAAGGTTTTGAGGACCAATCACCTGCCCATTGATGAGAGCGGTACAGAGGCGCATGAAGAGGAGCACTTAGACGCAGCATCCACAAGTAAGCGGACCCTGCTGATTGAAAATCCGCATACCTTCTATGACAGACTCAATCCGACTGGGACGCCAAGGACGTGTAAGGAGCTGGCAGCCGGATTACGTGAGCTGTTAGCCAGTCACGATGCACAGGCGCAGCTGGACGAGCTGTTTCAAGCGCAAGTGAACCTCTACAGGATTGAGTCCAGCGGCCAGGTGACCACGCTAACAGGCAGTTCGAAAATGTCCCTGATCATGTGCACCGTGTCCGGTGAATGGGCATATTTGAGTGGCAGCTATTTTATACAGTGTGATATGCCACAGCAGGTGGAGAATAAGGATGCAGGGATGCCCATCTGGATATATCCGCTAATTCCCAATGTAACGAATTGTTTTTACACGGACTATGGAGCTTTCATATTGCCGGACATGGAAATCGAGCAGCCAGGCAATGCATTTGGCATAATGCTGGACAAGCCACACCGTCCGCTCTCAACCAGTGCCGGGGAGACGGAGGAGGAGCAAATGGAGGACTTGCAGCAATTCTTCTTAGATCTGCTCGAGGCTGTGCTGGCGGACACTGTGGAGCAGCTTGAATTGCCGCGTATCCAACGTGCTGCGTCCAGTTCCTCCGAGCAGGTGTCGAAGCATATTGTCTGCGCCGCGGATTTCATAGCCCGTAGTCTGGTGAAGGGAGCCGAGAAAACGGGTGGATTCATGGTAAAATCAACGCCGTATCTTATGTCAAAAATGAAACCAGCGTCAGCCGATGAAGAGACTAATGTGCCCAGCTCGGTGCAGACAGGCGTGGAGGTGGCGCAAAAGGTGACGCAGGCAGCGGCTGGTTTGACCGGCTGGATTGCCGGAAAGGTGGGCACAGCTGCCGTCGCAGTCGGCGGATACTTAGCACCACATGTCCAGAGGCAAGGATCAAGGCTATTGCAGAAGGGCTTTGGCTGTGACAGCAGCAATGCTGATAGCACTATGGAAGGTGCCCTGACCATTGCAGCTGGCGCAGTGGAAGGCTTCACAACAGTTTTCGATGGTTTTGAGAAGTCGGCCAAGATTTTGGGCAACAGCTTGAGCGAGAATTCTGTTAAGATAATTGAGCACAAGTAAGTTTCCGCATACTCTTCTACAAATTGCACACTCAACTCTGTCTCTCTTAGATACGGCTCCTCAGCTGGAAACTTGGCCAGCGAAACTTTTGATACGGTGGGCAACGCATTCATCATTAGCCAAAATGTTAACTACATAACGCCCAAAGGTCTGGCCAAAAAGTTGGTTAAGAAAACGGGCGAGGCAGTTGTCGTAGGGCCTAAACGAGCCTTGGGTCGTTCAGAATCTCATTACATAAATGCGGGCGCCTTGTATCCCGATTTAAGAGCGATAAAGGAATAAGAGGCAAGGATATATGCACGTTCCATATAAACTATTGATATTAATATGTATCTCTCTTACACAAGCTAACTTCAAATTACGTTTATATTTTCCAATGAATTTGTTTGTAGTCATTAAATGTAAACGACTTATAAATAAAAATCATAAATTAAGTCTGGCTTTAAATTTAGCTGTCATGTTAAATATGTACATATAGCTGTTAACAGTGATAGCACAACTGTCAAATTTTAGTATATGTATGTATGTAGCACTGTTAAAAGACACCATAGGTCATGAATCACTCAATCATGACTCATGGTTGAGTGACACTAGGTTGCGCAGAGCGGTCTGTTAAGTTAACAGTGAAACGTCACTCTTTCGAAAACTCGTACGTGCGCGCTGAACTTTGTATGACTTAAACTATTATCTCTCTTATGGACAGTGGACAAAATAAAAACATAAACTGTCGCCAGTTCCTAGTTATAAAAAGATTCCCAAATCGGACAATATAAGGATTTTTATAATTTTGTTTCTTCTAAGTCGTATTTTTTTTGGTGGTAAGGAATAGTAAGCGGTGAATAGAGCTGCAGTATCAGAAACATACAAAGGAATGGTATAAAACGTGAGATAGGCACGTTCATACATACGGACAGATGGACGGACGTATATCAACGCAGCTCATCGAGCTGATTAAGAACTCATATTTTTGTCGATAAGTATTATTATTATTATTATTATCATTATCATATAGTCTTTCACCGCTAGTGTTTTTCCGAAACTGTCACTATTTCAATATCGGTGATGTCAATATCATCACCATCAAGTTTGACTTTTCTATAACCAATTGTGGGAACGGGAAATGTGGATTTTTTTTGTTTTAATGTATTTGAAATGTATTTTTCAACATTGATTAAGACGGAACAATTTTGAACAATATTTTCCAATGCCATCTATAAATTAACGCAAAATATAATCTGCAATAATAATCATAAATATTTCTATTTAATTAAATATTTCTTCATGTAATTTGAAAAATTGTTTGGAAAAAACTTATCTTTTCTGATAAAGTTGGCAGCACATTACTTGTCCAGTTAACAGTAATGTAACAGAATTTTCGCAATCGTAAAGCTGATATAATCGTGATGTTATATTAACGGTTAACAGCGCGCTGTTAACGACTTTGTTATTTTCAGTTCTGTCGTCCGTACGTTCGGTCGGGGCCGTCGGTCTTGCGGGTGTACATTTTTTTCAAAATAAAAAGTGATCCAATTTTCGATATTGATATTGTGGCTGCATTGCAGAAAATTAATAATGTGGCTACGTAAATGAATGTAAGAAACAAAACCATAACTTGTGTGTGTGTAAAGTAATTATTCTTTTGTCTATTGCGTATTTCACACGCACACAACAATTGTTGCTTGCTTTTGAAGTGTCTCTAATTAAAAAACTGGTATTACTAATATGTATATAAATAAATGTGAAATGTTTTTGAGCTCGCTGGTGCTATGCATATAATATTATTAATGCGCCGAGTATATATATATATATATATATATATATATATATATATATATATATATATATATATATATATATATATATATATATATATATATATATATATATATATATATATATATATATATATATATATATATATATATATATATATATATATATATATATATGTGTGTGTGTACATATGTATGCGTTCATGTACATTTATAAGTTTCAGCTTGCATGATTGTATGGATGAATACGTATGTACGTGTTTCCATTCGCGCGCGCTTGTGTGTGTGTGTTTGTGTGTGTCTGTGTACCTATGTGCATGCATATGTTCAGAGTACCCCCATTTTTTTCAGTTTACTCTTTACACGTCTGAAATGAAAACTTCCATTTCAAGTGAATAGTAATACAATAATATACTACTATACGAATACAGAAAGCTTTCTCACTCTTTAAGTTACATGGTCTGTTCACATTTAATACCAGTTTACAAAAAAAAAGCAACAACAATGGCCAGTAACACTCATAAATGGTCAACAACAGTTCTAAGCGCACGCACACATTCATACACACCCATTAAAGAGAGCGAGAGGCAAGCGCAACTAAACGTGTTTGTGTTCTACTGAGTTCATTGCTGCTTACCTGTTGTGTGTGTATGTGTGAATGTGTGTATGCATGTATGCGTATGTATATGTATGTACGCTTGTGTATATACTTCTTCTAACATGTATTTTTGTACATAGACCGCACAGATCAGCAATAGAGACCGAGAGCTTTAGAATTTTTAATTTTTAGCTTATGAAATACTCACAGCCGTCGAAATCAAACTGAATGCGAGAAGAACTTACACCTCTTCATATTTTCACGGTAAGTTTTAGAAAAAATTTGAGAATTGTTTTCGTCAATTCCCTTATCTCATGTGTGTGCGTTCATATATTTGCCAAGTTAGTTATATAGTACATATTGGTTTCAGTTATTTGGTGCAGCTGTAGCAGCAGCAGAGGAATATAACAACAACTCCCAGGGATAGAAAAGCTAATAGTAAGTTTTCCTCCTGTTCGATTGGATGAGCCGTTGTATCTTCACAGATTCCTGTAAGTTCACTCGAATTTACACGCATAGCTCCGTTCTTGCGCCTTCCTTTTGCCTATTTCATTTCGTTGACAAAATGTTGACAAGTTGATATTAGTCGTTTTTACGTATCTGTGTATTTTTTCGTTATGTGTATATATGTACATACATACATATGTATGTATGTATATACACATTAGATTTGGCTGGTGTCGAGGCATGTTTTGTGTTTTTCCTTTCATCTCATATTTCGATTACAAATCAATTTCACTTTGCATGTGAAAATTGTGGCTAGTAACATTTAGACGCTTTAGCATTACCAACAACGTCATCAACATCATCGACGCTGGCTAACAGGTCTTTTATTTTTTAAGCTAATAAGGCATTGGCAAAAAACAAATGAAAAAAAAAAATACAAGTAAGAAAACTCTAGTCGAGACCGCTCGACTATGGTATACCCTCAACCCTGCGAAGAACCGCAATTCCAAGCAATCTCCGTTTCTTTAATATACATTAAGTATATATATGTTCATTACAAACAGAGCATACACACACACATACACAGGCGCAAACACACACAAGCGCCAGTCGTTGCGTCAGCTGTTCTTTGGCTGCTGTTTGCATGCCAATGACATGGGAAATTAAATGTTTAATAACTTTTTTTCTAGAGTAACGATTTTGATCAAACTTGTTGGGCGTGATCATGTTATCCATATGTATGTATGTGCCAAAGCGCAAGTATCTAGTATTTGATATACGGGAGTTAAAAATTTGAGGCCAAAGGGGCGTGGCATCCAAAATTTAACAAAAACCGAAATTGCGTAAGGCTTACGTAACACTAAATGCGAAAATTGAAGACTCCAGCTAGAAAGATGAATTAGATAGAGTTTTTTAGCTTAATTTAGATTTTCGTTTTTAATCGATAACAAAAAAACGATAACAGTTATCGAATTTCTGAAACAAACTCGATCTTTTCGTGATATACAGGAACCTACATAAAATTTCAAGTCTCTAGCTCTTATAGGCTCTGAGAACGACGCGTTCATACATACGGACAGACGGACAGACGGACGGACAGACAGACAAACGGACATGGCTATATCAACTCGGCTTGTCATCCTGATCAAGAATATATATACTTTATGGGGTCTGCCACGCCTCCTTCTGCCTGTTACATACATTTCAACAAAAACATTATACCCTGATTTCCCATTTTCAATGGGTTCAGGGTATAAAAATAAAAATATCTAAATTATAATCGAAAGATGCACACAAAATCCATCATTGGAAAGTTGATTTGATTGGAACTATGGAATGCAGCTGCGGCAGGGATGGTGGTGGTGTTGATGCCTAGTTGTGCGACAGGGCGACGCATTTTTACACTTTTTCATTTTCTTTTATTATTATAGCTTGTTGCAAAAAGTCATCTTATGTTACAAACTATTGCTTCACGCTTCATTTGGCAACTTTCAACAACAACAACAATAGCATCGTCGCTATGGGAGAAAGGCTGTTGATCGGTCTAAAGTTACGTCCACATGTAATTAAACACAATTCCTCTAATTAAATAAAATTTCTATTGATATAACAGTATAATGTATAAGTTTATATGTGTATGTATTAAGTCGTATATATAGTGGAGTGGATAGACTTTTCTTTTTACGATTAGTTGGATACTTTGGTGTTTTGTGCTCTGCTGCCACCCATAGCAACAATAATAAATCGCTTCGTCTGCAACCTAGAGTTGACAGTCGGCATTGTTGCTGTTGTTGCTTTTGTTTTAACTTTTAAACAATTGGCAACGCTGTCGTGAGACGTTTCCCTTGCGTGTGTGTGTGCGCGTTTTGTGATGGACCCACCACATTACACAATTATCCAAAGCATTTTCCGCAGCGAAACATTTTTCCGACACACATGGATATCAATTCACTTTTATTACCCTGAACCCATTGAAAATGGGAATTGAGGGTATAACATTTTTGTTGAAAGGCGTATGTATGTAACAGGCAGAAGGAGGAAGGGCAGACCCCATAAAGTATATATGTATATTTTTGATCAGGATGACAAGTCGAGTTGATATAGCCATGTCCGTCTGTCCGTCCGTCTGTCCGTATGTATGAACGCGTCGTTCTCAGAACCTATAAGAGCGGAAAAAAAAAAAAAAAATTTTTTAGGTTCCTGTATAGCACGGAAAGATCGAGTTTGTTTCAGAAATTCGATTAACTGTCTATCGTTTTATTGTTATCGATTAAAAAACGAAAAATCTAAATTAAGCTAAAAAAATTCTATCTAATTAATCTTTCTAGCTAGAGTCTTCCAATTTTGCATTTAGTGTTATTTGGGTCTTACGCGTTAATTTCGGTTTTTATTAAATCTCTTGGATGGCCACGTTTCCCTTCGCCTCAAAACTTGTTATCTCCCGTATATCAAATACTAGAGACTTGTGCTTTGGCACATACATACATATAAATCACATGATCACGCCCAACAAGTTTAATCAAAATCGTTCGTTATTAAACATTGAAATTCCCATAGCATTGTCATACAAAAAGAAGCCCAAGAACAGCTGACGCAACGACTTGCGCTGTAATGAACATACATACATATGCATGTGTATATAAAAGAAACAAAGAATGCTTGGAATAGCGGCTCTTCGCAGGGTTCAGGGTATACCCTAGTCGAGCGGTCTCGACTAGAGTTTTCTTACTTGTTTTAAAGTTGTAATAACGAAAGCTTATTAATTTTTGTTAATTACGGCCAATTTTGTTTACAACAGCAATTTATTTAAGCATACGATCATTTCGCGCGTCATGTTTTCGGTAAGGCAATGCAAGTTCAACATACGATATTGAAAAATCCTTGTTTATTTGTATAAAAAAAAGTTTTAAGAAATGTTTTTTTTTTAACTTAAGTCAAAAATTAATACAAATCATTTTGTTCAATATGAGATTAAAGTATACACCTGTCATAAAAAAATATTGTATGAAGCAAACATCTTCAGTTTTCATCTTCTTCATCGGTTTCATCTGAGCAATCTGCGAGTGTTGTAAGATTTTGATTTTCACTATGATATTTAGGTGGTCTACTATTTTCATTACATAGATTTTTTAAATCTAAAAGCTTCTTTTCTGAAATACCTAACTTGCTCTTATATAAACTTTTAATATTTTGATTCAAGTTTGATATTTAAATCATTTTTTTTTTCGTGTCTTCGAAATATTCATAATGTAGCTCCATTAATCCGTTGCTAAACAGCTGTACGTAGTTTGCTTAAATTAAACATTTGATTTTTAAAGAATGAGCTGGCAAACAGATTCCAATTTTGGAAATCCTTCGATGTTAATTCAACGCATTCGTACCCGGATGGATTTGTTCTAGAATTTCTTATAAGAGTGGGCCATTCACTTGGCGCCCAAACATTGCAGTTGTTAATAAAAGATTCATTGGTGCTATGTATTGAGTCTAATAATGATAGTATACAAACGCTTAAATTAAAAAAGATTTTTTCCGAAACTAGAGCGAATTAAGTTGTTATTTTTTGGAAGTATGTGAGGCAGACGTTTTCTAACCGTTCTGCATTAAAATCTCAATTTCGCAAAAATTCAACATAAAATCATTTCGCGGGAATGCGTCTTGAAATTATATTTATAAAATTTAAAACTAACTTTAATAGTTTTGTAAAATGTGTTATATTATAAATATAGATTACAAAACACACACATTACAAAACTTTACGATACATATATGGCTGTATTTATTTTTTTATAACCTGAACCCATTGAAAATGGGAAAATCAGGGTATAATGTTTTTGTTGGAGGGCGTATGTATAAACAGGCAGGTAGCGAGGGGAGTATATTTGGATAGGATGAAAGGAAGAATGTGTTTAAATGTTATTGTAAATTTAGTGGTGTTTAGATATAAGAGTAGAGATTGAATTTTTTTATGTAGGTGTGATGAAAGATGAGTTTGTTAAAAAAGTGATATATTTTATTTTATTGTTATGATTAAAATATGATGTTAGTTATATTATATTAGTTTTATAGTAGAGTATTTTTTTGAGGTTTTATATTTATTTTTTATTTTGATTTTTGTTATTTTGGATACGGTATTTATATTTATTGAGGTTAGTTGATAAGAGTATGATGGGTTTAATTTTTAATTGGAAAATGTATATATGTTGAATAGTGAATTTATTATTTATTGCGAGAGTTATTACAAAACGTTTTGATGGAAGTGAAGAAAGATGTTTTTATAATGTGAATAAAATAAATTGAGTGGTGTTTAGGTTAGAGTTTTAGTGTAATATTTTAGATGGGTATGATTTGGTTATAGTGTAGTTGGTTGATTGGATGGGTATTATGATAGATGAGTTTAGTAATTGATGATTGATTTAGTTTTTGTGGTTTATAGATGTTTATGGTTTTTAGGATATGGTTAGTTTTAGTGGGAGGTTTTTCTTACTTGTTTTGTAATAATTTTTGGAATACGACAAAAACGATGCCAAGCACATTTATGGAGATAAATAGTCCCTCAGTTATTTTCCCTATCTTTTCAAAATTCATTATTAATTATTACGAATGTAAGACAAATAAATTATCCAATTCAATGGACAACTTTCCATTAAGAGGATAAAATCATTGTTTTCATGCCAGAAAATTGCGATTAGTTATAAGCCCAGAGCTGATAAGTCCAAGCCATTTAAAGTATATGGATAAGACCTAGAGAGGTAGGTAGCTTGTATAGCACGAAAAGATCGAGTTTGTTAAAAAAATCGATAACTGTTCCCGTTTTAATGTTATCGATTAAAATCATTATCGAAAGTTAGATATTAAATTATATCCTCCACGTCTTTATAGCTAGAGTTTTATATCTATCTTATGCAGCTTTGATTTTTGTTTAATTTTGTATACCGTTTCCAAATTACGGACAGACGGACGGATAGATCAACGGAAATGGCTAAATCGACTTTGCTCGTCGCCTTGATCAAAAATAGATATACCTTATTTGCCTGTTACATTTTAACAATACCATTATAACATTTTTCCCATTTTTAATGGGTTCAGGGTATAAAAATGTTACATGTACAAATAACTGACAAAGGAATACAGATACAGACACTTTAACAGTTACAATTACAATATGCACCGCTCTGTAAAATAACGGTAATCAGTGCACTGTTAACAACAGCTGTCGTATTCGGTAATTCTGGATGCCTCGTATCCCGAAGGATAACAAGTAAGAGTGCTCTAGTCGAGACTGCTCGACAAAGAGATCCCCTGAACCCTGCGAAGAACTGCGATTCCTAAGAGCCGCTAACATTCTCCGTTACTTTTATATGTATGTACATATGTAGCAAGCACATACATACACACACAGACGCACGCACAAGAACACACACAGACGCACGCACAAGCACACAATCTGCTAACTGTGCATTATGACTCATCAGCTTCGCTGCTGCTGCAAGACGCCGATAATATGAGATATTAAATGCTTAATAACTTTTTTTCTAGTCGAACGATTTTGATCAAATTTGTTGGGCGTGATCATGACATTCATAAGTGTGTATGTGCCAAAGCACAAGTCTCTAGTGATTTAGCAATTTGAGGCGAAGGGGCAATTTGAGGGCGTGGCATCCAAAATTTAACAAAAACCGAAATTGCAGATGGCTCAAATAACACTAAATGCAAAATTGGAAGACTCTAACTATAAAGATGAATTAAATAGAATTTTATAACTAAATGAAGATATCGGTTTTTAATCGATAACATTAAAACGATGATAGTTATCGAATATTTGAAACAAATCGAATCGTGATATACACGAGCTTCCAAAAAAAATTTGAAGTCTCCAGCTCTTATATCTTCTGAGATCGACGCGTTCACGGACGGACGGACGGACGGACAGGGCTAAATCGACTCGGCTTCTCTCCCTGATCAAGAATATATATACTTTATGGGGTCTGCCACGCCTCCTTCTGCCTGTTACATACATTTTCACAAAACCATTATACCCTTTTTTCCCATTTTCAATGGGTTCAGGGTATAAAAACGAGTGCAACGATGTTATGACAAAGTCCATAGCGTGTGCGTGTGTGTATATAGTGGAATACGTGCATATATATATATATATATATATATATATATATATATATATATATAAATATATATATATATATATATATATATATATATATATATATATATATATATATATATATATATATATATATATATATATATATATATATATATATATATATATATATATATATATATATACATAATTATATATATATATTTGTATATAGTGTGCATGTAAAGCATTTTTTTATATGCTTTAAAATAGGTCAGCAAAAATTGTTAAAAACAAGTAAGAAAACTCTAGTCGAGACCGCTCGACTAGGGTATACCCTGACCCCTGCGAAGAACCGAAATTCCAAGCAATCTCCGTTTCTTTTATATACAAAAGTATACATATGTTAATTACAAGCAACACATACACACACATACACAGGCGCAAGCACACACAAGCGCAAGTCGGTGCGTCAGCTGTTCTTTGCCAAAGCACAAGTCTCTAGTATTTGATATACGGGAGTTACAAATTTGAGGCGAAGGGGGCGCGGCATCCAAAATTAAACAAAAACCGAAATTGCGTAAGGCTTACATAACACTAAATGCAAAATTGGAAAACTCTATCTAGAAAGATGAATTAGATAGAATTTTATAGCTTAATTTAGATATTCGTTTTTAATCGATAACAATACAATGATAACAGTTATCGAATTTCTGAAACAAACTCGATATGCGCGCCCTGTACAGGGACTTACAAAAAAAATTTTAAGTCTCTAGCTCTTATATCTTCTGAGATCGACGCGTTCAAACATACGGACAGACGGACAGACAGGACAGACAGACAGGGCTAAATCGACTCGGCTTCTCTCCCTGATCAAGAATATATATACTTTATGGGGTCTGCCACGCCTCCTTCTGCCTGTTACATACATTTTCACAAAACCATTATACCCTTTTTTCCCATTTTCAATGAGTTCAGGGTATAAAAGTGGGACACGCAAGTGGCTCTGAATGTGACTTTCTGCATCCTTCCACAAATCGTAGACCTAAATTCGACAGGCTTTTGCGGTCGGCTATCAATTTTTTCGTGCTCCTGTTAGTCTGTTATGGCTGTGTTCCAAGTCAACTGAAAGCACTAAGTTGTATAGCGCATGCCTTTTAAAAGATTTATAAATGTATTTAATGCAAAGCGTATCGTTCATATCGGAATTTTGTGTGTCAGTTACCCAGTGGTTCTTATAAGAGAAAATAATGGCAAAAAATATATGTTAATATATAAAATGCATGTGATTGTAGTATATTGATTGCAATACTCGCAGAAGTGCTATCGACTTAGGTCGTCGGCCTGACCAATTGTTACGTATGTGTATTTTTGGTTCATAAAATGTTAAATAAATTTAATTCGTGAAGGTATTCATTAATTTGAAGTAATATTTTCTGCTGTACTGTATTGAGCAAAATATAGCCATATAAAGCAAACTTTAAACAAGTCATCTATATACTGGAGATGTGAAAGAAAGTAAAATATTAAGTCAGCATGAATCGATAAATATTTTATGATTTAATATTCTACTTGTGGGTAGGTACGAGGCGAAGTGGAGTGGTATCCAAAATTTAACAAAAATCAAGATTGCATAAGATAGGCATAAAACTAAATTTAAAATTGGGAGACTCTAGTTCCAAAGTCGTCGGAGATATAATATAACAACTGAATTTCGATATTATTTTAATTGAAAACATCAGAACGGGAATAGTTTATCGATTTTTGTTAACTGACTCGATCTGTGCTTGCTGTACAGAAATCTACAAAAACAAGTAAGAAACCTCTAGTCGAGATCGCTCGACTAGGGGATACCCTGAACCCAGCGAGGAACCTATTCCATGTATTCTCCCTTTCTTTTATATACATATGATATGTATGTACATTACAAGCAACACACACATACACAGGTGCACACACAAACAAGCGTAAGTCGCTGCGACAGCTGTGGTTGGGTTGCCAAATGTATGCAAATATTATCGGAAATTAAATGCTTAATAACTTTTTGTAGACGAACGTTTTTAATCAAACTTGCATGTCATGTCATTCATATGTATATATGTGCCAAAACACAAGTCTCTAGTACTTGAAATACGTGATTTACAAATTTGAGGCGAAGGGGGCGTGGTATCCAAAATTTAACGAAAACCGAAATTGTGTAAGGCTTAAGTAACACTAAATGCAAAATTTTAAGACTAGCTATAAAGGCGAATTAGATAGAATTTTATACCTAATAATAGATATCGGTTTTAATCGATAACATTAAAACTATGACAGTTATCGATTTTTTTTAACTCGAGGCATACCTAAATTCAAATTTCAAGTCTCTAGGTTTTATAGGTTCTGAGATTGACGCGCTCATAAATGCGGAGAGACGGACGAACGGACATGGCTGTATCAACTGAGATACACGAAAATGCAATTTCTGATTTGCCACGCCCCTAGTGGACGTATCAGGAAAATCTTGACACTTTATCTGACGAGAGTATACACGAGTATATATTTCAAATTTCAAGTCTCTAGCTTCAATAGCGTGGAAATGGTTTGCGTTCATACGGACAGACGGACGGTCAGCATGGCGGACATTGCACAAAACCATTATACTTATTTCACTTCGTGAAAAAGTATAAAAACTCTAGTCGAGACAGCTCGATTAGGGAATACCCTGAACCCTACGAAGAACCGAAATTCCCAACATTTGTCGTTTCTTCTATAAATGTTTAATTATTTTGTATAGCACGAAAAGATCGAGTTTGTTAAAAAAAAAAAATTTTAACTGTTCCTGATTTATGTGTAATTTCGATTTTTGTTAAATTTTGGATGCCTCGCCCTTTTCGCCTCAAATTTGTAAAAACACGTATTTAAAATACTAGAGACTTGTGCTTTGGCAAATAAACACATATAAATTTCATAATCACGCCCTGAAATTTGATCAAAAAAGTTAGTCTCTCGAAAATTTATTAAACATTTAACTTTTAATAATATTTGCATACGTGTATCAGCCCAAGCACAGCTGATGCAGCGACTTGCGCTTGTGCGTACGTGCGCCAGTGTGTGTGTATGTTCTACTTGTAATGTTGCTACAATGAACACCACATCTTTGTAAATAAATAAATAAATATATATTGTTATAATAAACAAATAAATATATATATATTTACAAAGATGTGGTGTTCATTGTAGCAACATTTTCTTCTCCTGCTGTGGAAAATTTCACTTTTATTTTTATGAAGTCGGTATAAACCAACAACACGAAAGTGGTAACAGTAATAAATAAAATAAAAGCCAGTTGAATTGTCTTGCCCCTTTGTTGGATACGGTGTGGAAATTGCACGACCCACTTAACGTTAACGTCTGTCATGGACCCCAGATAAAACGATGGAGATCGCTTTTCGGTAGACCCCCGCTAATTGAAAAATTGCACATGTCTTTTTATACCCTGAACCCATTGAAATTGGTAAAACGATATAATGTTTTTGATAAAATGTATGTAACAGGCAGAAAGAGGCGTGGCAGACCCCACAAGCCGAGTCGATTTAGCCCTGTCCGTCTGTCCGTATGTATGAACACGTCGTTCTCAGAACCTATAAGAGCTAGAGACTTGAAATTTTTGTAGGTTCCTGTATAGCACGAAAAGATCGAGTTTGTTAAAAAAATCGATAACTGTCTTAATTTTAATGTTATCGATTAAAAACGAAATCGATGCTCAGTTATATAATTCTATATAATTCATCTTTCTAGCTAGAGTCTTTTAATTTTGCACTTAGTGTTATTTGGGCCTTACGCAATTTCGGTTTTTGTTAAATTTTGGGTGCCTTCGCCTCAAATTTGTAAATCCCGTATATCAAATACTAGAGACTTGTGCTTTGGCACATACATACATATGGATGACATGATCACGCCCAACAAGTTTGATCAAAATCGTTGCTTTATTTTTAATTTTCAATATCATTAGCATGCAAATAGCAGCGCAAAGAACAGCTGACGCACCGACTGGCGTTTGTGTGTGCGTTCGCCTGTGTATGTGTTGCTTGTAATGAACGTACATGTACATATGTATATAAAAGAAACGGAGAATGCACGGAATAGCGGTTCTTCGCAGGGTTCAGGGTATACCCTAGTCGAGCACTACATTTCATATTAAATGAACGACGAAGTTCGACAATCGGAGATAATTTAAATGCAGTATTAGTTATTAAACTTAACAATAAGTAGTATAAGTTTAGTATTGGTTAAATAAATTAAAAATATATATTGAATACCAAAAAAAAAAAAAAACATTTTTCAAGGCAAATTAATGTAAGTGTGCTCAAAAGACCTTTTGTATTGACTTTTTCAGTCATTTGCCCACTTAAGGGGCCCATCCACATTGTAACATGTTCTGCCGAACATGTTGTGCTTCGTCGAATGTTCGCATGTGGTTGTTGGTGTTTGCACGAACATTTTGTTCGCCGACCGTGTTCGCGAAGAATAGAAATGTTTCTATGTCGAACATGTTCTACAATGTATTGGCATTTTCGCACGAACATCATTTGAGAAAAAATATTTGTGAAATCAACACGAGCAAAATGATTATATTATAAAAATTTTCGAGACGGAAACATGTCTGAAGAGCGAAATAAAATCGTTGCCCTAATGGCAATAAGTGTTTACTTAAAAACAGAAAAAGAAGAAAAATATAAAAGGAAGCATAATATGTGGATGAAAGAGTGGTAGGCAGAGTGAGGAAAATTCACTCACACAAAATTGTTAAAAGAGCTGAACGAAACCTCCCCCTTTGTAGCTATCATTTTTATTTTGCCACAAGCATGGCTCATTTTTTAAAGATTCGATGAATTCCTCTAGAAATGCTTTCCTCATTTTGCACGTGTTGACTTCACAAAATTTTTTCTCAAATGATGTTCGTGCGAACATGCCAATCCATTGTCGAACATTTTCGCACGAACACGCGTAAAATAAAAACATTTCCTATTCTTCGCGAACACGGTCGGCGAACAAAATGTTCGTGCGAACACCGCCATCCACATGCGAACATTCGACGAACACAACATGTTCGACAAAAATGTTCGCAAGTGGGGGCCCCTTTATTCGGACAAGAAAAAATTGTTCTTGCTATTTGTATTTTTCGCTCCTGCTCTGACCTCGACCATAAAGAAAAAACGCTCAACTTTTATTTGCGTGCTCAGGTTCAGGATATAAAAAGAGGCGATAAAGAGAAATCTAACAAAATTCACATTATTGTAAATTCGTTACGGCCAACTCGTTGCAAGAGACTTGCAACTAATGTTGCGGCCTTCACTTCGTGGAGAATCGAGGCTAGTGTATATGTAATATGTGTGTGCGGAATTTGCGCATTTCTAAAGTGACTTATGCCCATTCCCTACAATAAAAACAATAAAAACAAAAGCAGCAGCAACAAGTTTTGTAGCAGAAAATGCAAATCTAAAATAATTTGTTGTGTCCATCAGCACAATATCAACAAATGTTCGCCGACGTCTATCCCCAGATTGGTGTTGCTCTATCTGCATGAGAAAAGCCGGTTGTTTATTATTTGGACTCCCCCTGCTCTTCTGCGACTGCACCCCTATAAAATGTTCACCAGATGCGTGTTTTTACCATTCCTCTTTTAAGTCTCTGTTTCTTTGCTGTTCAGTTCCACACTCTTCGTCTGTTACTCTCTACTCTCCCAACCACTCTCTACTCTCTACTCTCCCAACCATATTGCGTTTGTTGGCCTTTCCTTGCACAAAGTTCAGTGCACTGCATGGTCTGCATCTCTCTGCCTGTCCATCTTGCCTATTCAAGCACAATCAGTTCAGGCTTTGAATTGAATGAACAGCCATTATTCAGTGTCTACTAATCCCTCAGCCCATGAACCTCAAATCTTTGTTATCGCCAACTTTTTGTTTGTCTGTCATGGCATATTTTTCGTTGCTTTGCCTTTTGGGTACTGATTATTGACCGGTTAGTTAATACGTCAAGAGCTGACACTAGTCAATGGCTATAGCAAATTTCCGCTTTAATTTTTCTATCCAGCGTGTTATTTATAGCTACATGTGTGTATCTAAATATTAATTGGTTTTGTGCAGTGTCCGTCTTGTTGTTCGTACGGGTGTGCGTAACAAAGGAAACCATTTCGCCGCTATTGAAGCTTGAGATTTGAAAGAGTATATATTCTAGTTTTATCAAGAATTTATATATTTTATGACGTCTGCCACCCATGTCTTCTGTTTGTTATATACATTTTCACAATAACACACGGATTTCTAATTTTCAATGAGTTCAGGGTATAAACTAAAATTTATAAATTTAAAACTGTGATTCGCTCTCTTTTCCTTTTAATAAATAGAAATTCAAAACTTAATCTGGAAAACAAAATGTTTTTTGTTCAGGTCTTTTTTCCAATCAGTAATTGATGGTGCACCAATGTGATAGGATGTACTTAAAACAAAGTTTTGAAACTTATCTTTGGTCTCCCCTGGCTCGTTTCTCCTATTGACCTACATTGTCGAGCCAATATAGAAACGGTAGAACCAGACTATTGCAAAATTTTTCAGTCAACCGCCAAATTATCCGCATATAAATGATCCGACCTTAGTTGTAAGTCAGTTCATTTTTCATGGGGTTCTTTAATCTTTTTCCCCAAAACCATCATCATCGAAAGGACCACATAGTTACCAAACTTTTTATGTAGTCCACAACATTGATTTTTTTTAAAGATAAATATTACCTAAATAAAATATATAGTTTAATCTTTGGACCAAAATTTAAAGATTGAAGTTTACTTTGATTCTCGACTATCTGGACCAATAATCGCTGTAAAAGCTTAAAAATGTAGGAAAACTATTATTTTCTTGGAAATTATGAATTCTGTGAATAACATCATTAACAGTAATATTTACTGTAACTGTGGTGGCCAAACTGAGCAAGATATCAACTATTGAACTAAAATGCGCTATCCTGATGACGCGACTTTAGCAAGCGTTTTTTGTGAGCGTTTTTCCAAAAAAAAAAAATTTAAAAATACTTCCTGGAAAGATACGGAGCTCAATCCTTTTTTATTCGAAGAAGAATAAAACAGAGTTTCAAGAAAAATAAATTTTGTGACTATCTCAAATGATATACATAGACGATATTCAACATCTACTGTGAATATGAAGGGTGCGCTATCCTGATGACGCGCAGTGTATGTGGCTTGTCACTCCTTTGAACTGTATTGTATTTATACCCTGAACCCATTGAAAATGGGAAATCAAGATATAATGGTTTTGTTGAAATGTAACAGGAAGAAGGACGCCCCCTTATGGTGCCGACCCCATAAAGTATATATGTATATTCTTGATCATAGTCGATCTCAAAACCCATAATTTTAATTTTATTATTATCGATTAAAACCGAAATCGATACTCAGTTATATAATTCTGTATAATTACACAGTCTTACACAATTTTGGATTTTGTTAAATTTTGGATGCCATGCACCCTTCGCCTCAAATTTGCAAAATACGTATTTTAAGTACTAGAGACTTGTGCTTTGGCACATACATACAAATGAATGACATGATTACGCCTTGCAAGTTTGATCAAAAACGTTCACTCACGAAAATAGTAAACATTTAATTTCCCATAACATTGGCATACAAATGGCAGCCCAAGCACAGCTAACGCAGCGACTTGCGCTTGTGCATACGTGCGCCTGTGTATGTGTTGCTTGTAATGTATATATATATACATATATATATATGTATGTATATATAAACGGAGAATGCTCGGAATGGCGGTTCTTCGCGGGGTTTAGGGTATCCCCTAGTCAAGCATTCTCGACTAGAGTTTTCTTATTTGTTGTTTGTTTGTTTAAATTGAGCATCATTAGTAAAAATGTCACGCTGTTATTACCGCTGCTATTCTTCAATCTTGGAAATCGTATTTTTTCGAGCTTTGATTTTTTGCTTATTTTTAATTTGTATGGAGCGTCGCTGTTATTGCCAGCCCTTTGAATAACTTTTTATTTAGATCAGACGTATTGTGCACAGACGCGCACATACTTAAATTTATATATACGCAGTTTATTATACGAGCTTTATGTATTTTTATCTCATTATCTAAGAAGAAAGTGTCCGCAACGCAACCGCGTGACCATAAACCCCACTTATGTGGGAGGCCACATTCACGTTCACGTTTACCTCCCTATTCACTCTCGCCGCCCATTTCAGTGTAAAGCTGGAAAACTGAAGGTAAAGGCCTGCGTACACGTCTCAAATTGGTTAGTATTAGAAAGTTGTGACATACTTGTGCTGTGTTGTGTGTTTTCTTATTATACCCTGAACCCATTGAAAATGGGAAAAAGAGTATAATGTTTTTTTGAAAATGTATGTAACAGGCAGAAGGAAGCGTGGCAAACCCCATAAAGTAGAATCAGGGAGAGAAGTCGAGTCGATTTAGACCTGTCCGTCTGTCCGTCCGTCCGCCAGTCCGTCTGTCCGTATGTTTGAACTCGTCGATCTCAGAACATATAAGAGCTGGAGACTTCAATTTTGGAGGTTCGAGTACAGCACGAAAAGATCGAGTTTGTTAAAAAAAAAAAACGATAACTCAGAGTTTTAATGTTATCGATTAAAATCCGATATATTTATTTAGTTATAAAATTCTATCTAATTCATCTTTATAGTTAGAGTTTTCAAATTGTGCTTTTAGTGCTATTTGAGCCTTACACAATTTCGGTTTTTGTTAAATTTTAGATCCCACTTCTCCTTCGCCTCAAATTTGTAAACGTATTTCAAGTATTAGAGACTTGTGCTTTGGCACATACATCATATGAATGACAAGATCATGCCTTGCAAGTTTGATCAAAAACGTTCCTCTACAAAAAAAATAATTAAACATTTAATTTCCCATAACATTGGCATACATATGTATATCAGCCGAAGCACAGTTGACGCAGCGACTTGCATTTGTGGGTGCGATAACCTGTGTATGTGTGTGTTGCTTGTAATGTACATACATATACATATGCATATAAAAGAAATGGAAAATGCACGGAATAGGTTCTTCTCTGGGTTCAGGGCATCCCCTAGTCGACCGGTCTCGACTAGAGTTTTCATACTTGATTTTTATACCCTGAACCCATTGAAAATGGGAATTCAGGGTATAATGTTTTTGTTGGATGGCGTATGTATGTAACAGGCAGAAGGAGGCGTGGCAGACCCCATAAAGTATATATGTATATTCTTGATCAGGATGACAAGCCGAGTTGATATTGCCATGTCCGTCTGTCCGTATGTATGAACGCGTCGTTCTCAGAACCTACAATAGCTAGAGACTTCTTTTTTATGTAGGTTCCTGTATATCACGAAAAGATCGAGTTTGTTTCAGAAATTCGATAACTGTTATCGTTTTATTTTTATCGATTAAAACCGAAAATCTAAATTAAGCTATAAAATTCTATCTAATTCATCTTTCTAGGTAGAGTCTTCAAATTTTGCTATGTAAGCCTTACACAATTTCGGGTTTTGTTAAATTTAGGATGCCACGCCCCCTTCGCCTCAAATTTGTAAGTCCCGTATATCAAATACTAGATACTTGTGCTTTGGCACATACATGTATGTTATTAACATTTAATTTCCCATAACATTGCCATGCAAACAGTAGCCAAAGAACAGCTGACGCAACGACTTGCGCTTGTGTGTGCTTGCGCCTGTGTATGTGTGTGTGTATGTGTTGCTTGTTATGAACATATATATACTTATGTATATAAAAGAAACGGAGAATGCACGGAATTGCGGTTCTTCGCAGGATTGAGGAAGACCGGGGTCTCGACTAGAGTTTTCTTTCTTGTTCTTTTTTTTGTTTGCTAAAAGATAATGCGGAAATTACTCAGCTGAAAAAATATTAAAACTGCATACGAATGTCATAAATACGCAGGCACATAAATTTATTTAAAATCTGACTCCGTTGAATGAAATTTCATATTTTTTGATATTTATAGTTTTAGATATTTTATAGTTTTGATATTTTTTCTTGCTTTCCTTACAGACTTAGAAAATTTAACTTTTACTGTTTTTTTATGGTAAGTCTAATATGTAAATTAATTTTAATGGTGATGTTCTATGCATATGAATGTGCAAGAATTTCACCCGAATGCCACACCCAGTAAATTATTATAAAAATTGCATTGCATATTTAGTGTGATGGGATGTGATCGGTTTTGATACTCGTTGAAAGTGAAATTATTATACTGATCTGCAAGCTTGAAACTTTAAAATTGGAATATATAATCAAGTATCTTCATTGGACATGTTAACATGTTAATTTGAAAACACCCATTAAAGGGGTGTGGTAAAACAAAAGAATATCCTCAAAGTCGGATAACAAATTATTGTTGAGATTCCTTATCCGCAACTACAATTAAAACTTTACAGTTTAAAGGCTAATAGTTGAATCATATATTTTGACTTTTAATTCAAATGACTTGCTCATCCGAAGAGGTTGATGTTCCTAAGTAAACTTAACTATTGGTATAGTATTTATATTAGAGGTATTCCCGTCTTGTCATAAACCATCCCAGCAACGATTCAGTGACTTTAATGCGTTTTTGTGGCAATAAACCACATTTCCGAGCAAGCAGGACATACACAAACACAGACGCACTCACAAGCACACAATCTGCTAACTGTGCATTTTGACTCAGCAACTGAGCTCAGGCTGCATGGCGCCTATAATATGAGAAATTAAATGTTTAAAAAATTTTTCGTAGACAAACGTTTTTGATCAAACTTGTTGGGCGTAGTCATGTCATTCATATGAATGTATGTGCCAAACCACAAGTCTCTAGTACTTGAAATACGAAATTTAACGAAACCCGAAATTGTGTATGGCTCAAATAACACTAAATGCAAAATTTTAAGACTTTAGATATAAAGATGAATTAGATAGAATTTTATACCTAATTAATCGATAATATTAAAACTATGGCAGTTATCGATTATTTGAAATAAACTTGATATTTTCGTGCCTTACACGAAGTCTTTAGCTCTTATATGTTCTGATATCGACGCGTTCAAACATACGGACAGACGGAAGGACGGACAGGGCTAAATCGACTCGGCGTATCTCACTGATCAAGAATATATAAGCTTTATGAGGTCTGCCAGGCCTCCTTCTGCCTGTTATATACATTTTAACAAATCATAATACCAAGATTACCCATTTTCAATTGGTTCAATGTATAAATAAAAAAGCAAAATTACTGTTTACAATGAAAATGAAATGCAGATAGATTGCAAATATAATTAATAGAAGAGTTATCGGGTGGATTGTTATGTATGTTTTATACTTGACCAGTTAGAGTCGCACGTAGAAACAAAAACAAAAAAAAAAAAAAAACGTAGAAAACAAAAACCAAAATGGAGCAAACAAAATTTCTCGAAACGAAAACACAAAATGATTCTGCAAAGCCAGATATATAAGTATTTATATATATTATATATATGGTATAGAAGCAAACAACGCTCAAAATACGCCATAAAAATAGAGCAACGCATGTAGAAATAAGAGAAATTAGATGAAAATAGGCTATATGCATACTATATATACATATGTACACGTATACAATGGCATATATAAATGCATACACACTCACATCGAAAATATTTGTGCTAAATTTGTGTGGGTTTCCGTGGCAGAAAGGAATTCAATTCTCAGAGTAGATGGAAAAGAAAAGTCTATAAAGCGAAGAAGTATTAAAAAAAATATGTGTATGTTCCATTTTTATACCCTGAACCCATTGTTGAAATGTATGTAACAGGGAGAAGGAGGCGTGGCAGACCCCATAAAGATATATATTCTTGATCAGGGAGACAAGCCGAGTCGATTTGGCCCCGTCTGTCTGTCCGTCCGTCTGTCCGTCTGTCCGTCCGTCTGTCCGTATGTATGAACGCGTCGTTCTCAGAACCTATAAGAGCTAGAGACTTGAAAAATTTTTTATGTAGGTTCCTGTATATCACGAAAAATCGAGTTTGTTAAAAAAAATCGATAACTGTCTTAATTTTAATGTTATCGATTAAAAACGAAATCGATGCTCGGTTATATAATTATATATAATTCATCTTTATAGCTAGAGTCTTCAAATTTTGCATTTAGTGTTATGTGAGCATTACACAATTTCGGTTTTTGTTAAATTTGATGCCACGCCCCTTCGCCTCAAATTTGTAAGTCCCGTATTTCAAATACTAGAGACTTGTGCTTTGGCACAATATATACATATAGATGACATGATCACGCCCAACAAGTTTGATCAAAATCGTTACTCTAGGAAAAAAGTTATTAAACATTTAATTTCCCATAGCATTGCCATGCAAACAGCAGCCAAAGAACAGCTGACGCACCGACTGGCGTGTGTGTGTGCGTGCGCCTGTGTGTGTGTGTGTGTGTGCGTTTTGCTTGTAATGAACGTACATATGCATGTGTATATAAAAGAAACAAAGAATGCTTGGAATAACGGTTCTTCATAGGGTTTAGGGTATACCCTTGTCGAGCGATCTCGACTAGAGTTTTCTTACTTGTTCCGAGTTAAATTTGGGAGAACTGAATTTATCCCGTTGAGCATAAAGATTTCATTCGGATTAAAATTCACCGGCTTTTTATACCCTGAACCCGTTGAAAATGGGAAATCAGGGTATAATGTTTTTGTTGAAATGTATGTAACAGGCAGAAGGAGGCGTGGCAGACCCCATAAAGTATATATATTCTTGATCAGCCATGTCCATGTCCGTCCGTCCGTCCGTATGTATGAAAGCGTCGTTCTCAGAACCTAAAAGAGCTAGAGACTTTAAATTTTTTATGTAGGTTCCTGTATAGCACGAAAAGATCGAGTTTGGTTCAAATAATCGATACCTATCATCGTTTTAATGTTATCGATTAAAAGCCGATATCTTCATTTAGTTATATAATTCTGTATAACTCATCTTTATAGCTAGAGTCTTCAAATTTTGCATTTAGTGGGCCTTACGCAATTTCGGTTTTTGTTTTATTTTGGATAACATGCCCCCATCGCCCCAAATTTATAAGTCCCGTATATCAAATACTAGAGACTTGTGCTTTGGTACATACAGACGTGTATGTGAGTGTGTTGGTTGTACTGTACGTACATATGCATGTATATATAAAAGAAACGGAGAATGCACGGAATTGCGGTTCTTCGCAGGGTTCAGGGTATACCCTAGTCGAGCGGTCTCGACTAGAGTTTTCTTACTTGTTTGTATTAAGGTTCCTGTATAGAACGAAAAGATCGAGTTTGCTAAAAAAAATCGATATCTGTCTTAATTTTAATGCTGTGACATTTTTATTTTTGATAGAAACAAAATCAGTTTTGTAGCATTAATTTTTAAGAGTATTTTATTTTCGGTGCAATCTTTTACTTCATTGTTTGCTTCTGCGAACAGTATTGCGTGATTTTTAATCAAGTAGTTTCCGGCGCTGCCGACGCAGATTGGGCAATTGCAACCTTGATAGGTGTCGCCTAGGTCCTGCCTTCTTGATTTTACTCAATCCCACAAATTTATTTCGTATTGCAGCTCCGTTTTGTATTGAATTTAAAGTTAACTGCTGCGTTTCCAATGCAGCTGTGTCACTATGCTAACAAATTTATGTGGCCCAATATGTGTAAGTGTATGCGCGTCTTAAGTTCTCGTTGTGCCACATACACAGAGTGACCTACCGTCATACGGCTTTTATTAACGGCCATCGCAAACTTATGCGTTTTTGTGTGTCACTTCTTTTACTTCTACTTCTGCTGTTTTTTTTTGTTGCGGCTGCCTCTGTCTCTGCTACTTCATTGTCTCTTCGTCTGGCCTCACCTCTTTCATGTTTTCATAGGTTACCGTCAGTTCCGTTTTCATATATTATGCATTTATAGTTATATAAATACACTTGTGCTTTAGCAAATACACACATATGAATGTCATGGTCACGGCCTGCAAGTCTGATCACAAACATTAGTCTACAATAAAAGTTATTAAACATTTAGTTTCCTTTAACATTGGCATACATTTAGCACTTTGACGCAGCAACTTGCGCTTCTAAGTGCGTGCCTATGCGTGTTTCTTGTAATGTACATACATATACATATGTATCTAAAGAAAACGGAGAATGTTCGTAATAGCATAATAGTATGTAACAGGCAGAAGGCGGCGTTTCAGACCCCGTAAAGTATATATATTTTTTTTATCAGGAAGAGAAGCATATGAATGACATGATCACGCTCAACAAGTTTGATCACAATCGTTCATCTAGAAAAAAAAGCTATTAAACACTTAATATATCATATTATTGGCACCTTGCAGACTGAGCGCACTGCTGAGTTGCTGAGTCTAAATTCACAGTTAGCAGTTAGCAGATTGTGTGATTGTGCGTGCGTCTGTGTGTGTCTATGCGTTGCTTTCTACGTACATATAAAAGTAACGGAGAATGTTTGCGATTCTTAGGAATAGCGGTTCTTCGCAGGGTTCAGGGGATCTCCTAGTCGAGTAGTCTCGACTAGAGCACTCTTGTTTTTATACCCTGAACCCATTGAAAACGGGAAATCAGGGTATAATGTTTTTGTTGAAATGTATGTAACAGGCAGAAGGAGGCGTGGCAGACCCCATAAAGTATATATATTCTTGACCAGGAAGACAAGCCGAATTGATATAGCCATGTCCGTCTGTCCGCCTGTCCGTCTGTCCGTCTGTCCGTATGTATGAACGCGTCATTCTCAGAACCTACAATAGCTAGAGACTTCTTTTTTATGTAGGTTCCTGTATATCACGAAAAGATCGAGTTTGTTTCAGAAATTCGATAACTGTTATCGTTTTATTGTTATCGATTAAAAACGAAAATCTAAATTAAGCTATAAAATTCTATCTAATTCATCTTTCTAAGTAGAGTCTTCAAATTTTGCATTTAGTGTTATGTAAGCCTTACACAATTTCGATTTTTGTTGATGCCACGCCCCCAACGCCTCAATTTTGTAACTCCCGTATATCAAATACTAGAGACTTGTGCTTTGGCACATACTAATAGATGACATGATCACGCCCAACAAATCAAAATCGTTGCACTAGGAAAAAAGTTATTAAACATTTAATTTCCCATAGCATTGCCATGCAAACAGCAGCCAAAGAACAGCTGACGCACCGACTTGCGCTTGTGTGTGCGTGTGTGTGTGTGTGTATGCTTTGCTTGTAATGAACGTACATATGCATGTGTATATATGTAAAAGAAACAAAGAATACTTGGAATAGTGGTTCTTCGCAGGGTTCAGGGTATACCCTAGTCGAGCGGTCTCGACTAGAGTTTTCTTACTTGTTATTTTATTTATTTATTTTGTGTTACTAAAATATTCTTTTGAGTATATATATCAAATTTAGCAAATTAATAAAGGTCACCAGTCATTATGGATCAAAAGCTGCTGATTTTTCCGCGACGCCTTAGTGGGCATAGACATATAATTTTTGGCCTATTCGTAGAGTGGGTCTTCAGGAATCTTACTGTAAAATTTGGATGTTGACATTCAAATGCGAAAATTACGGGGTAGATAGAGGAGGCAACCAGTAACTTATCAACCAAGTCTCTTGCATCAATAGTGCTCAAAATATAACAGAACTAGTAAAATCACTGTATAGCAGGGCGCGCAAATAGCAGTTGATCATTTTGCGATGTCCTCAAATAAGAGTCTTTACTGAGTACTTGACGAAAATGCTCGTGAGCGATCATGAGCTCGTGGGAAATCAGGGTATAATGTTTTTGTGAAATGTATGTAACAGGCAGAAGGAGGCGTGGCAGACCCCATAAAGTATATATATTCTTGATCAGGGAGACAAGTCGAGTTGATATATATGTTAAATGACTTTTTTTGTAGACGAACGTTTTTAATCAAACTTGCAGGGCGTGATCATGTCATTCATATGTATGTATATGCCAAAGCTAGTATGTGAAATACGTGACTTACAAATTTGAGGCGAAGGCGGGCGTGGCACCGAAAATTAGACAAAAGCCAAAATTGTGTAATGCTCAAATAACACTAAAAGCCAAAGTTGAAGACTCTAGCTAGAAAGATGAATTATGTAGAGTTTTATAACTGAATTTAGATTTTCGGACGCCTAAATTTGGCACATTTGTTACTGTTACGATCGTATAAGGATCGCCCAAAAAATTGTATGCTGATAGCGTCTAATATATAGTGATTTTATTAGTTTCGTTATATTTTGAGCACTATTGATGCTAGAGACTTGAGACTTGATATATATACTCGGGTTAACATCCCACAATCGAAAAACTATGGCGGATATATCTACGCCCTCAGAAGGCGTATATCTCCCACAGTTTTAGTGCTAGAAGCTTCAAAATTGGATGTTAAGTTACTGGGGGGCCTCCTCTACCGATTCCCCAAAAAATTATTGTTACGCCCAAAAGGGGCGTGACATGCCAGAAATACCCTGTAATTTTCGCATTTTTCGAATGTTATATTTCTGAACGCCCACTCTATGCACATGCCAAAAATTATTTGTCTACGACCACTGGGGCGTGGCAAATCAAAACTGAAACATCTGCAGCTTCTGAGCTCTGAGCCAATAACTCGCCACATAATGATTTTGTGACCTTTGACCTTGTCTTTTGATTTGCCAAATTATATATATGTGTTAGAAAAGAATATTTTATTAATACAAAATAACTAAATAAAGAAAATGTAACAAAAATATCAACATGACCGCACCGGGGTTCGAGCCCACACCTCTACGTTCGCCAACGAACTCTAAATCACATTTTTCTGAGTTGCCATCTCTCTCATTTTTGAGAATTGCCACCTCTCTTATTTTGAG